>CAIGRN010056079.1:0-26137 GCA_903798345.1 Fraxinus anomala
ATGATATACATTTGTAAAACGTGAAGTTCATTTTTCCATAATACAATTTCTTCCTCCTTATTTCAATATTGAGCTTCTGCAAACTAGATAGAATGCTGGTGTAAACATTCGTCCTTGTATGATAATGTAGTTCGCACAAGGTTTCTATAGCAGACGATGCCTCACATCGTTTCCTACAAGTTGCAGATGCAATCACAAAATCCCGAGCTTCCTGGAGCTATGAAAATATGTGTCGAACAACCTCAACTGGAAGATGCTCCATGATTGTGAAAATGGTGTAGAGTATAGCCTACCTAGTTCGATCAAATAGCTGTAGGGGTGGAGCCATAAAATTATTTCAGTGCAGACATGACTATGGTAAAAATATAGAAATAATAAGTATCCAAATTTTATCCATCTAATGAGGTGGTTCGTTCTGGCCTTCAAGTCAGATTTTCTGCCATGGCATTATTTTTGGTGTAACGATATTAAATAAAATATCTTAAATTTAAATAAGTATCACTATGTAATTGGTAATACTTTTGTCAAAGCTAAGCTGGAATTTTAGTAATATTTCTAATTATACATCAAATTTCTATGTTACATAAATTAGATATTGCAAGGTGAATGCCATTTAATTTAATGTGCAGAATATTTCACTCTAGGAAAATATATTTGTACTTCTATGTTTTATTAAATTATAAAATCACGTAGTTTTTACTTGTTATTAACTTTAATAGAAGTATATATTTTTATGGGTTATATTTGGTCAACCTAGGTCTCGTCTTATGCTAATCGACAATGGGACATATTCTTGAGGTGCAAATCAATGTGTGCATTAATTTCCTAAATCATTACTTAGGAGGACTAAGTTACGAACAAGTCAAACCCTATACGACGTTCCAAGTGTATTTTTATTTAAATAAATAAAATCATAGAAAAATAGAAAAATAAAACTTTAGGATCATAATATTAGTATTTATTTCATTTAATTCACAATTATCCCCTAAAGTTCACAAATGTCCATGTTAGTCACTTGTGTGTCATCTCTTAAATGATTATCTAAACAAACGAGGCCTTAAATTTGATTGTGTAATTCATTCACAAACATTGAACATCGCAAAATTGGACCCCAAGTTGGACAAAATTGTCGCTTATTTTAGCGATGTCATATAACTGTCGATGAATCGTGGAGCTAATGCCATTGACTGAGTGTTCAATTAGAAACAACTAGTTAACGTTAGTGACAAATTTAGTGGAGAAAAAACTTTAAAAACTAACTTGAAACTTTGCAACAACTTCTCACCAATTGTTACCTAATTCAATTCTAGTACACGTGTGATGAACCAAAAAGATACCAGCTGCAACTCGAACTCTCTTTCTCTAGAATTATTACTTGTATTTCAGTTTATTTCTCGCCGCTTTAAAGCTAATAAGTTAGATAATAATAATAATAATCAATTATCAAGAATTCTGCTTCTGGGCCATACCATTTTTCTGTGTTTGTAAGTATTTCGTCTCAAGTTTCAACCTTTACTAATTATTTATTTTTGTATTTTATTTACGAATTTTAATCACTTTTTCCAAAGCTTTTCTATATGCTTTTGATAATTTTCTACAACGAAAACTGGCGTGTCGTTTTAGTACTAAAAGTAACTGTTTGCTTTTCTGTGTGTAGGTCTGTGCGTGTTTAGTTCTCCAGTATAATAAATTTTTATTTTTAGGAAGATGGAATTGTGGGTAAAGATTTTGACTTTACTATTATTTAGTGTTTGATGATCTAATTGATGGGTTTTTTTTGGATACTTTTACTGGAAATTTATGAAACTGGGAACTCCTAACTAAACTCAGAGTGGCTCGCAATCGCATATTAGTGAAGTGTCTTTCCATGTTTTAAATTCTTGGTGTGAAGTTCTATCTTGGAGAAGTATATTTATTATATAGTTATCAAAATTAAGAATTGAAAATGTAGAAGGGTGTCCTCAATTGAGATTGTAATGAATTTTAAAAATTATTCTAAATTTAGACGTCCTCAATTGAGATTTCTATTAAAATCTAGGTGTCCCTAATTGAGATTTTAATAAAATTCAATGAAATATTTTAAAATTCAGGTATCCCGGTGAATTTATAAAGATTTCATCAATAGATGATTTTTAAAAGATTTGGATGGATTTCAAACTTAAAAATACATATAACCAAATCTTTTGAAATTTCACCATATTTGATAAGATTCTTATGGAATTTGTGGAAATCTATTTAAATCCACGAGAATTTATAATATTTTAAAATTTGTCAAAATTTTAGTTGAGGACACCCCCCCTTAGAAAAGGAAAGGAAGGTCTTTAGTGCTTTGTTTTTGTTTAGTAAGTAGTCCTGTTATTAGATGTAATTTCTTTGATACACTGAGAGGTCATAGTTTGGTGTCCAGTTTTCTTGTTTTGGAGATGAATATCATCACCGGAAGCAGCTATTGACTGAAAAGATATATGGCATATACATAAATTGTGCTTAGCTGTCAACTGTTTTCAGCATTTGGTGGTCTTTCTCTTCATTAGAGGCCTTTTCGACTATAAGAAAATCACATTTTCTTATGCTGGAAATTTTATTGTAATCAGAACAAAGCATTTTATGCAAGTCTCATCTCCGTATGTAATTTTGCAGTTGCATAGTGACGGCATCGTCAAACTTGGAGCGAGTAAAGCCAGGTGGCATCAGATAAATAGACATGGATTTTAAAGGTATAGCCTGGGCTGATAATATATACGAGAAGTTTGAAGCTATGTGTTTGGAGGTGGAAGAGGTTATGCGCCAGGTAAAGCCTCCTTTTCCATCCTTATTTAGCTTTCTCTGTAGAGCTTAGTCTCTCCTTTTCAGTGTTGGATTATTTGTTGTGTGAGATCTTTTGTTATTTTGTTGTTTATTACTTATGTATTTGTTTACAAAAATTGAATAATGTTTTATAGTATGTTAAAACGAACAACTAATTTCATAGTAAAATCTCCACAGATTTTACATTCTATTTCATCAAAATCTTTATCGTAGCTAAAGAAACTAGCTGAATTGTTGTTCCTTTTTCTTATGGATAACAACTTGATTTGGGCATTGATTTATAACGAAAGTTTAACAAGTTGGAAAATTACAGGATACTGTTAAGTATGTGGAAAATCAGGTGCAGAAAGTTGGCATCAGTGTTAAGAAGTTGTATTCAGAAATCATGCAAGATTTTCTTCCTCCATCTGGTGTAGATCCTGTGAAAGTAGCTGCTGGTGACTTGTCTCTTAGCCCTTGTTCTCATTCGGATATGAACGACAAGTCAAAAGCTATGCTTGTAAATAGCGACTTAAAGAAGGAATCAACTGAGGATAAATTGAATGCTGATGAGGATGTGGGAAAGAAATTGTCATTAATTGTACTTGGTAATGTATATGATCTTTTACGACTATAAATGAACTTTTTGCTCTAAATGCATAGGGCTTGTTTGGCACGGCTTCTGCTTCTACTTTTTCTTTTTTTAGAAGAGCTTGAGCCAACTTCCTCTAAGAGCTCTTTTGACTAGACAAAGCATTTCGAGAAAGTTATTTAAAAGTTCCAAAAGCAGTTTCTTAATTTTAGAAGCAACTTTTGACTTTTTAAAAGCCTGGCGACATGGGCCCTTATTCTTGTGTATTCTGCAAAATATAAAGAAGTGGGAGTTGATAAATATCACCTTGTTGCTTTGAAACAATTTCTGAGAACGATCATCCTTCAAAAATATCTGTACTAATGACTCCTGTAACAGGTGACAAGAGAGACACATCCTTGTTGTGTAACTTGAAAGAAAGTTGCGTATCTCCATCTGATCATACTAATGTGACATTATCCTCAGATTTGGTTGGAAGCTGTAATTCTGTGGATACTGTGATTGCTAATGATTCTATCATTGAAGTGCCAGGTGAATCCTCTACTTCCAATGTAATATTATCAGTTGATTGTGCCAGGCAAAACGCAGAAGCTTCTTGTTGTACCTCATCTTCTCATCCCCGGGCCTCAGAATCTATCAGTATTTATTTGTGGCTGACTTTTAGTTTTAATTTCTTCTTATGCTACTTCATTCACTGCATAATAATTTGTTCTTCAGGTATGTTTCTGGATGTGGATGGTGATGTAGTTTCTCAACAAGGCTCAAACATAAGCAGCAATAAATGCGATATTACGTCTGGTAATCAGGAGGTTTTCACTTTTGATGAGGGTTCTTTTAAGATCGGAAGGATGAAAGGTTTCTATTTTTGTCTTACTGGGGAAAAAACAAAGTGTTAAGGTGACGTTAAATAAAGAAACATTAAGTAGTTGACTAACGCTCTAATTAGTTCAAGCCACCGCAGCAGATGACAATGAAAGAAAGCAGATTATATTTTATGACTATTAATATAATTTTAATTATATATTGCTATGACGAATTTATTTCCATGATCATGGTCTATCTTTCTATGTGGAGGAAAAAGAAAAAGAAAAAAACCAAAAGGGCCAAGTATGTACGCTCTGCCTTGTGTACATTTACGTGCAGGACATGAACTCAACTTTATTGTCCTCTCGGTCCCCTTTTTGCTAAGATGCATTATTCCTTCTCCAAATCTTTACTGATGTATATTTCTGCAGTGGCTGAAGATAAATTTGATATTGGTATCATCCACGATGATGAAGTTGTTGATTCAAGAGCAGATATCTTAAAGCAATATGAAAAATCAAATTTAGAGGAATCATGTGTCATGGTGGAAGGGGATATGCTCCATTTTTTTCTTCAAAAAACTGCCAAACAGAAATCATTCAAGGTTCATTCTCTCTTTGTACGTGTGTGCGCGCACATGCGACTTTGTATATTTATTTTTTGACTTAATTTTCTTTCAGAAAAAGATTCGTGAAGCTTTTTTGTCAAAATTGATGTCAAGGAAACCAGAGTACAACAAGCTTCTTGTCCAATATGGAAATCAAGATGGAATGGAAGTAACAGAGATGGTGATTCCTGGTTCAAATATAGTCTCTGACAAAGCGGAATTACAAGGTCTTAATTTTTCTGATTCTGACTGGGAGCTTCTCTAGATTTGCTGCTGCTGTGAGTGTGTTGCTTTCCCTATACTATAACTACGCGGATGGGATGAAGATGCTGTTTTGAATGTGAGCCAAATGAATCGAGAATTCAGAAAATACTCTAATTAGTGTCTGAACAAATCAATAACATATATTGTACATAAAAGTCCATATGTTAATGCTTCGTGGCCAATCTAATATTGGTATTTTGCTTATATATTTCTTTTTATATAACATATTGGTGGCATATCTGTCTATAATTTTCATCTCATTTGGATAATTTCCATAAAGTCCGAGGCTTTTTATCTTTCTACTCTTTTGTGGATGCTATTTTTATCTTCACTTGAAGGGATTGAAATTTATTATAGATACACCGAATCACTTAAAGAGGAAGGTTTTGGTTTGCAATGATGAATATCGCTAGAAGTTTTGTAGTCGTCTCCATTGCCAAAGATAGAAGAGACATGCAAATCTCATAAAAACTAAGTGGCGTACGAGTCGAAGGAGCCACTAGGATTCTCTTGAACTGGTTTTTTATGTTGAGTTGTTTAGTTCATATTATGTGCTGTATGAATAGCCAGGACTTATACTATATCTCATTCAATCATTGTATTTTTGATAAGTTGGATTGGATAGTATGAAATGAGAAAAATAAGTTAAAATCTTGTCAACTGTACTATTTAATCTTTTATCTTATCTGACACTACTATGCTCCGCTTACAAGGATAATGAAATGACATTGGAAATCACAGAAAACTTTCACGCGTAGAATAAGACTGGTTCTGGTTGAGCCTACATTTTTATCGGCCCAACTTGCCCAGGTTTTCATAGCCATCTTGAACACTGACTCTATCTTTGTGTCGTCCATTAACTCCCTAGTAACTTCCCTTTGTACTTCAAAACGTTCCACCTGCACTATTGGCTCAGATTAAGTCTCTCTGAAAATCTTGAGTCCTCTTGGAACTGTTTACCAAATGTAGAAAAAGCACGCTTTGAACTTTCCACGGTGAGCCCACCAGTGGCCCGTGTTGAAAACCATAATGTCGGCGCCTTGCCAATGCCTAGACTGACCCTCAAAACTCTTGTGGCAGTATCTTTGTTTGAATGGAGTTGCACCAGGAATGGGCTCCTGTAGAACTCCACAGAAGCATTGTAATCCTGTAAACCGACGAGCAGCTCTAGATTCAGGACTGCTACATAAACGTTCATCGATCGATAGGTCAACTTGTGTTAACTTCGAGTTTAGGCTCGACTTGCCTTTGCTTTGAATACCTTGCAAGTGCCTACTCGAAAATCAACATGGGCTCTTGAAGAAGGAATGGCCGAGTATAGAAGGCAAACAATGGACTCCCACTGGTTTCTGTTGAGTGAATCTCTAATTAGTATCACCCTTTTTCCTCAAAGCCTCTCTAACATGTCTATAGCATCACACCTTTTAAGGAGAAAGACGAGGAAACCAATTCTGTGTTACTTTTGTCTGAAATCGTAACAAAATATAAACATTATGATAAAGAGTTTACCCAGGAATTCGACAGTCAATTAACTTCCCGACTCCATTTCTCGTACCCGAAGTTTGGCCTTCCATTTCTTCTGCAACTTACTTGATTGCTGAGAAACGGACATTTTGATGCAGGATATAACGGTTTTCCATTGGCTTGTAAACCCATCGTCCCTCAAACATGTTGCACTTCCCCTTTTCGTTATACATCAATGGTTTCAACATTTCAAGGTTTTCGGACGTCAGAAAGTTATTAGAGGTCGAGGCTAAGGTTAAAACAAGGCATCGTGCAGATTCTGGAATTTTGCGAGTCGCAAAAGAAGGATATTGAAGCAGATAATGAGACTTGTAAATGTAAAAAGCTTCCATTTTTTCGAGAATGGAGTGTGTTTCCTTGGTACTGTGCCAAAATGACACGCCTGCTGCCTAATGTACTGGACCTTCGATCAGCATTCTACCTTTGTCAAATTGGAACCAAGCATTGTGCACGAAAGTTGAGCGACTGCTGGCCAGCAACTTCAGTACAAGGATATAGATTCATTCTTTGTTCCTTGTAACCTCACAAGCCTTCTCGAGTTTATTAGAAGTCGGTTTTGTTTGCTAAGACGGAATTAGACAAAGAAAATTAGTGGTTGACCGGAACAACGGCAAACATAAACTATAAATTGTGACATTTGGCCTCAACGTTACAACTTCGCTCCAACTCCCCTCGACAGAAACCGTCATATCTAAAGTTAAGATGGCACTGAAACAATCTTAAAACAAAACAAGGATTGATTGTGTTCATTTATTGAGAAATGACCAATGCTCTACAGTAGAACCAACTTACTACCATATTACAATCAGAATCTGAGGTAAATACATTAATTTAGGCAAACTTTCATGCCAAGAATTAATCTATAGTACAATTCAATCATCTTTTTCTTCCAGTAAGTAATTTTCTGGCTCTAATCTATTATCACTGGTCTTCAGCCGAAGAGAGCTGCATAGAGAAGCTCGTTCCAAGTATCCGGCAAGCCGGGAAGACACCAATGGCTGCAGTCGAGCCCTTTGTGCAAGTTGTAGAAAGTAGGATGCGCATCTTTCCGATATTGTGAGAGTAATGTGATGTCGAGTAAATATACCGGTTTCTTAATTGTACGTAGCACTTTGTTTACAACAACGGCAGACGAGGTTGTGGAGGCCGGGTATTTCAGGCCGGAGAATGGTCGTGTCTCTCGACTGCATGATTTTGATGGCACACTCCAATCCTTGCCCCTGCAGGTCGACCACGTGAATAATTTTTCACAACTCGATTTGGTTCATTGGAAGGTCCAAAGAAAAATAAATCTATAATAATTAATAGCAATAGTCAATTATGTTAATCTTAGTTTAACCCCCTCTTTTTATTTTATTTTAGAATTCTCGATATAAGCTTATCAAATTATTTATTGAGCCATGAAACTCATTTTTGTTAACCTTTCATCATGATAGTAAATATGTTGTTATAGACTGTAGATCCTATATAGTTGATCATTTGAACCCGCTACAAATTTTTTTTGTCGACTTCGCTAGGTGAAATCGAGCATGGAAGAATATTAGCACGAAAATTAAATGCTTACTCGTAATGTGTGGGGGAAATTCCTTGGAAAAACACTTTGGTTTTTGAAGGATCAATATTTCGATTGATCCATCTCGCCCAAGTGGTCAACCCTTTATAATAAGCAATCAGACGGTTCATATCTTTGTACAATTTGCCTCCCTCTTCCATGTAATCCCATCTGCAATAAAATCCATTGAGTCCTTTGTTCTACCAGAGGTTATTAATTTTTTCGATTTATTTTCAAAATGTCAATCTTACGGTTTAGATCTTCCAGTGTGAGTCCACCAGTGCCATGAGTTGAAAATCAACATGTCCATTCCTCGCCAAGCATCCCCGTCTCGGATCGAGTCGAGCTTGAGAACCCGACCTGCCTTTTGGCTCTCTAAGTCTACGAGGTACGGAGTGCGATATAATAGCAACTTCATTCCATAATCCTGCTTCAAATAATAGTAAGATTTTCATGAGAAATTGAATTATGTCCCTAATAAAGATGACAGCAGGTGTGGACCATTAAATGGTTGTCCATACAAAAGTAGACAATTTTTGGCATCCCCACATAAAAAAGTTCTATCCCACCATGACTTTAAGGTGTTGAAGTTTTGAAAGAATCTAATTTTCGCAAAAAAGTAACAAAATTAATGAGAAGTAAATCAAAAGTAAAATATTATGAAAGTGAATTTATTAAGTAGAAAAAAAAAGTGAATTTGTGGGCCTAAAGTTTTTCACCTAAAAGTTCCAAATAAAGAATATAGCCAGCCAATGAAAAGCATACTCCAACTCCAAATGCCTATCTATTTTCATTTCCTAAAAGCCTTCGACTTCCTAAAGTAAATTCTACATTCCATTGGAGAGCCTTTAAAGTCAAAATTACTATCTTTCATAACAAGAATATCAAAGCCATCTTCCTAGGGCGGAGCCAGGAGGGACAAAAAATAAAATAAAATTCCAATTTATTTTATTTTACACTAAAGATTATATGGGCTTCGATAGGGATGTATGAATTGTTGGACTGTAATGCACTGGATGACATCTTGAACACAATTGTGGAGGACTGTCCATGACTCTTAACAAATAATAGATTAATTTCCCATTCCTCACAAATTCACTACCTAGGGCTTCGTCAATTCCACCTAAATCTAACCTTTCCACCACTACTCAGGTCATCGATGCTAGCACCAATCACAAATTTTCAGCATTGTAAGCATAAATGAAAATTTTGCTCCGCATTGTACTATATAGTATTGCTCTATTGTGCTGTACAGATGAAGAAAAGTAGTACTCCATTTAGGAGTTTGACAATAATTCTTGAGGAGTTTGGATTCAATGAATACACATTAAGCTTTTACCTTCCCAAACTTAAAGAGACAAGGACATAACATGAATGCACCAGTATAGTTTGGTTAAAATTTACCAAGTAGTTGAAATTGAGTGGCAATGAATAGCTTGGTCAGATTGAACATGTTCCCAACCCCATCAAAAAATGAAAAAGATGCATTTAATTCGATTAGTTCGTTGTTGGACGGATTATATTCCTCGTTTTATTTGCGAAGATTTACTTAATGAAAATATTTAGCTTTCAAACAAACAAAAAAAATATGGTTCACAATTTACCAAGAATACAAGTGCAGCAATTCCTTCTCTTTTTATAAGTGTAGTCTTAGCCTTTGGAACCCATGAATGGATCATGCAACTCAGTGATTGCCACATGTTCAAACTGAGTGAGTCACCGACAAACATGATCTTCTTCCCTCTCCATTTCTCCAAAAATTTCACCCCATTAAACCTAGAACACAAAAAAAGTTAAAGAAGTCAAGTCGAGTCAAGTCCATCTTACAAAAAAAGTCGGGTCGAGTCCACCTACCTTGGTAAGTTACATGAGAAGGGCTGCCATCTGTATTTGAGGTACATTTTATCAGGTCTTTTGTACTTACCACAGTTGAATTCATCTTCTATGAAAGGACAATTTGAGAAATCATAAAGAGGATAAGAGGCATCAAAAACCCATTTGCCTCTGAAAATATTGCAGCCGCCGGCGAGTTTTCCGGCGGTGGAGCTGGTGGAGTTGAAGTCAGCATGTGCTTGGTGTAAAAACAAGAAAAGTAGTGAGAAAAACAGGGTTTTGAACACGAAGCCCATTTCTTGGACTTTGATCCAAGAAAATTTTTAGTAAAGGACGAGGTTTGAACAATTTAGTGTTGTACCATGCATGCTATGTCGAGTGTGTGTATATATATACACACTGACAAGCTCACGCGCACTTGCATGAGAGAGAAAGAGAGAGTTGTGTTGTAAAATAAACAAGATATCAAAATCGCTCTAATAACACTTATTGTAAAACAAACAAGATACCAGAATAACTTTGATACGAAATGTTAGAATTTTGGTGTGATCTGAATTCTTTGTTTGAAGTAATTGAAAAATTCTATTTGAAGTGCACGTCAAGGAGAATTCAATTTGAAATGTTATTGAAGTCATATATCAAGTTAAAGTTCTATTTTGGAAGCCAATTGGGAGTTAAACATTAGTATTAGATTTGAAGAAGAGTTTGTGATGGAGAAAACAATTTGAAAAAAAATAAATAAATAAATTTCAGGACAGAATACCCGGCGTCGTGGCACCCACCTCATTTGTTTCCGATTTTTCGCGTTTTTCTCTCTTTTTTCGTTTTGGACTCGATTTTTTGGTATCATATTTCATCAACAACTCTACTAAGAGGTTTGGACGTACCCTACATGATCTTTATAAATACTAGACTCTTTTATACAATTTTGTGGTGTGAGAAAATAAATTACTAGAATTATAGAATCAATTGTAATTTTATATCTTCTTCATTATTTTTAAGTCAATAAAATCTCTTAATTCATCTGCCATATTTCTTGTATTCTTTTATTCTTTTGCTTGTGTTCACATACTTCATTATTTGTCATATAACTTCAACATTTCAAGTTGGTTATTGGTTTCACAAGTTGCAAGGCTTATATGTATGATCTGATCTGTCGGGATTGACGAATTATTTTATTTTCGGTTTGATTTAATGCCGTCTAGGCTGTACACGAACTTCTAAAATATTAGCATTTTTATTTTGGACGTATTTTAGAAACCGAAATTCTTTGAAATCTCTAAGAAACTATTTTAAAACTCGAAACAAGTCTCTTAATTTTCTTTTTAGTAAAATTCAAAAATCTTTAGGTTCCAAAAACTTTTGACCACAATTTGTTATACCTCAACTAAACATTTACATATTTTTAGGCTATAATCCTTATATTTTAAAAAACTAACTAGTTAGTGTGAATTATGTTAGATATATAATAAATAAAAATTAAATTATAATGTTGTGTCCTACGTTTTACAAAAATAATTTTTTCACTTATCATATGAGTATAACATTTTTCATAAAATTGATAATTTGAAACAATGAAATTGGCCGACAACTAGCATGTGGGATATGTTATTTCATTTGTAACTTGTAGTCAAATTTTTAAATTAATATTTTCTCATTTTTTATTAATTAATGTATGCACGTATAGTTTACAATTTATTTTAGATGTCAATTTCTAAATTTAGTATTTGCATTTTAATGTAAAGTAACTTTAATAAAAGAGTTATCTATTTAAATATAAATTGAATGCATATTTATATAAAAAAGAAAAGAGAGAGTATTAGTCTCGTGAATGTCTACTAAAAAAAGAAAAAGCAACTCTCATATAGAAAAAATCGAACTCTAATAATCAAATGAGTGGGATATTTGAAGAAGCATGTTGAAAAAGAGAAGCTCGCTAGAACGCAAGGCTGATGAAAAGTCAGCAACTTGTTAGAAATAGACTTTATAATGATATTTATCAGCATGCTGATGAATAATCATTTTTATATGACATTGAATGATATGTTCAGTAACACAAGTTCTATCTCTTTGCATTTAATTGGATCTATTATTTGAATTGATAATTAACTCAATTTTTTCGTGTAAATGCCAGTTAAAGGTGCAGAGTTCTTCAAGAATATATTAATCTATACTTATTTCAGCTCACACAAATCACCAATGATACAAACTAAAAATACAAAAGGGATAAGATAGTGATTGATTTGGCCTTTGCTATAGTGATAGGTTAAATGTAGGGCCTCCAATTTAATGAATTTAATATGTACTCATCTGTCAATTGAATCAGTCCAAAACTACATAAAACCCTCATAATGGGCACTTTCAAGAAATGCCACTTCAAATATTTGCTCTGGTTGTATCCATAAGTACTTCAATTAGCACTTGATTTAAACCTAACATTAAAGAGTATTTATTGATTTGCACTTCATACTTCCCTTAAGTGTGACTTTCTTTCTAAATAATTGCTAAAGAAAAATACAAATCATGGTCATTTTCAATGCACGTTTCATAATTTCGTTACAACGATTGTTGAATAAACACTTTTTCTAAAACTAAAGTATGCCAACTACCGGCCTCTAGTAAAAAAAGAAAGAGAGAGTTCAAAGATACTCGTTCATAAGTATATGACTCCAAGATAATGTCAATAAAGAAACAAGATTTAACAAGTTGAACATGCACTAACACGAAATTTTGGTAGCCTATCCTTGAAAATTTTATTTTTGGAGTAATTAACAAGATAACTTTGTATAACATGATAAAAAAAAAAAAAAATCAATTATTTTGAAATCTTGAAATGCAAGGGATGCCCCCCCATATTGGGAATGTGTGAGCCACCTCAAACCTTTTGTAAATCTGGCCCACCAAGGCCGTTCTGGAAGTAGCAATGCAATAAGTAACAATAACCCTTACTTTGGAATTATACATTTGTCCTCTCAAGTTTCAATCATGATTGCAGCTTGTCATAATGTGAATTGGCTGCATTTACCTAACGAAGGGATAAAGGATTACCATACAAATCACACGAAATGCATAATTGCAAAAGTAAAACGACTAGGTTTTTTACATGGTTAGACACACACACAGGCCCTAGCCAAACAATTTTATAATTTTTTAAAAAAAATTATTTTCTTGTAGAATTCTTTTTATACTGTTATTATTCAATTGTAGTTAAAAATATAAATAGAATATATACATGCACGTTCCATATACTTTTATCATCGTCTTAAACCATGAGTAAGAAACTGAAAGACCGCCCAAATTTCATCAATGCTTGTAAAGATTCCTAGAACAATTAGCACAACAAATCATAACTTGAACAAATCAGTGAGGCCATTGCTCAATTTAAATGCTCTACGAAAAGAAGATGGTTATGTTTCTGTAGCTCAAGAGTATCAACATATTTCCCAGATGATGAGAATTTTTGTACCCAAGTTCTACTAATTTTCTTATCTCGAATTTTTCAACCAAACTTGTTTGCACAAGTTGTCTTCTTTCTACCAATCGAAATGATGGTTCACAATAAACACTGACATCTCATGTTGAAAAATCACTTTGTAACATTGCGTCATTAATAGAAATGATCTTATTACATTAAAAGCATCATCATACGTGATTAGAAAATTTGGCAAAATCAAATCTTGTTTAAGTAAAAATTTCCATGAACACTAGGACAAGCACCGAGTACTTGTTTGAGATCATACGTCGACTTCTTAAGGAAATATTACCAGACAAAATTTGGTTAATATTTAAACTCGATGGTTGTTACATGAAAAATTTCCTTAATGCAACATTGCTTTCCATATGTCGGAATACTCACTTTCTATGAGATAACAATAACAGCTACAAACAGCTTAGTGACAACCGACATAGTGCTTACAAAGCTTATGTCCTAAAACAACAGTCTACAATTCAAAAGAAGATTCCAAGTATGCACAGAAAATGAAGTTTCTAATTTTCAACACAGTTTATACACAAGAAAAGAGAGAATAATGCTTGATTACTCGGTTCATGACCTGAAAACGATGATGAAACGACCAAACCCATTATTCAAACTGACTAAACGATGTCAGCAATGTACAAAAGCTACGAAACAAACACGACTAGCATTAGCGTCTACCATTATCATACAAATCTGCTATCAACATTTACCAGTATAAATACAAATCCCTACACTAGGGAAACCCCACAAGTTAACAGCAATCACAAAGACAAAACGCCTACTCCACTACGAGATTGCAAGTTAAGAATCCACCAAGTAATTACAGTCCCGGAACTATATAGAGACCGAGATGCTTCACCATCATCATTGTGAATAATGAGATCTGCATATTAAAAGAGAAAATATGTTAATAATGACTGTTATTTATGGTCGGCCAGCAGGCGGAAAGTCTCCCTAATCTTTCCCATACTAAACCCCCAACCACGCGTGCACAAGTACAAAATGGAAACAGTGAGGAAGAAAAGACCCGAGCAGAGTTCAGAGATCAGACAAAAATACATCGTGGTAAATGGCTCTGGCCAATTTCGATTGAAAAAATATCAAGAGAAAAGCAATGACCACGGCCCTCTAGAAACCGTGCAATGCCAGAGTAAGTTTCCAATGCTTAAACATTTTCGTTGTATGAAAAAAGGAATAAAAACCAGTTCACAGCTTTAAATGCAGTTTACTGTTCTTCCTCTTAGTGATCATCAGTAAATAGGGTATTCTTTTCAGCCTCTCAGGTGAAGAATATTACAGCTTAGGAGCTTTACAATCCAGAAATGCTTCAGTAAAATTTAAACCCTGATGGAATATTATGAACACCAAAAACCATCTATTGGTTTATTCCAAGTTAAACATTAAAGCCTTGTTGGTTCTTAATTGAAATGGTAAGAAAAATGGTTCTACCCCTTGCAACATTTCAGAAACCATGTAGGGTTACTTCTCAACTGCATTATTAGACACCTTAAATAATCAGCTAAAAGATCATATTCTGCATTTCTGCTTACAATCTAACAGGAAGTAATGGACGTCACTATAATTGATAAAACATGGAACTTTCTATCGGTAGCGAAAGCATTCCTTCATAGTTCATTCACTTGGTTAGGTATTGAAAACTCACCAGTATAATCCATACAATTGTGAAAATCTAGAGAGGTACAACACTTAAATTCTCAAGGGTCAAATCTATTGGCGATAAAGAGATTACAGAGTATATATCTACCTACCTAAAATGGTTCTCCAAAAAGGCTTACTAATTCTAAGATTCTGAATAAACTTAAAATTACATACAATTACATAGGATTCTGAATAAACTTAAAATACAATACAATTACAAAAGGGAAAATTGCAGTGGGAGGTTCCCAACCTATTGAAATTGTACAACTGGGTTCCAAATCTTTTTTCTTCCCAATCTTTCAAGTTTGTAGCACCTTGTTCCTATGAGATGGTTTTTGCCAGTTGACCATTAAAAAGTCAGATACCATTAAAAAGTCAGATGTTGGTTTAAAAGACGATTATATTCTTATTTAAGGAATCTATACATCCCCACGGAACTTCCTTTTTGATCAAATGGGTCCTTGTTTGTTGTAGCACCAAAAGCTTTATTTTTGGCTTCCCAATTCAATCATTATTATTCAGCTAACCAATAGCTAATGCAAAAGAAAGTATATAGAAACAAAAGATTGTGATTATCACATCATCATCCAATTACATAAATATTTTATTCAACTTTAAAGGAAACTTCCAAATGAGCCTAGAAAATGACATCTGCAAACTATATTAGTAACAAAGGTTTTCAAACACCAGTTATTACTATATTGTAGGAACTTTGCAAGTTAATTGATAAAAAAAAAAAAAGATAATTTGTTTCGATGAAAACATAAAATTCCCTGAATTACCAAAAAAAAAAAAACAGAAAGAAAGAAACCAATAGTCCAAATGTCATCCAACTCCAATCGTCAGCATGTAACATGTCTTCTTCTTTACCTCATTCTATTATTCCTTTTCTAAAGAATCACCTATAAGACGTCGAATCAAACTCATGATGTAACGACATTAACAACTGCATCTTAGGACTCATGTATGACCCAATTATTTCATAGTTTGTTGGAGATTGTGGGTCCATTTAACGTAGTTTGGGTATGTATGTTTGTATGAATCAACAACCTAAAAACCCAAAGGTGCAGTGAGGAGAGATTGAAGAAGAGCTAGAGTAAGCTCAGCAGCTAAACTTGCCTCATTCTAATTAAACAACATGCAGGTGGCAGATGATGTGTCTGTCTATGTGCATGTCAGCTCGGCATATCCATAATAAAGTTCCCTTTCAAAGAAAAACCAGCCCATGGTTTCTCATAAAATACAATCACCTTTTAAGCCATAAAGTCAACCTTGTGCACCAGATTCCAGGAAAGGAACAAAAGAATTCTCAGCAAAGTTTTTTCATTTACCACAAAACAAAGAAAAAAGGTTGGATTAGAATGGAGTCACTTCCACTGCCAATATTTGAAAACTTGTACCGTGTTAGATATCATCTAGTTTTCCTTTCCTTTGCAAATGGCAGTTAGAACCCAGGAGTTTTCAACACCTAAGAAGGGGATAAGAGGTAGGTGGGTCCAAGGGGAGTAAAATGTCTTACCACACACCTTTGCCTTATGAAACATTGACTTAAATACATAAACAGAATACACTCACACAAACACCACAAGCACAAATTAGATCATATTTTTAACCATCAGTATGCCAACTCAGTGAAATCCTAAAAAACTAACTAAAACATGATAAAGTGGTTATAATGCTCGTGTGTCTGCCAAATGCTTTATAGATTGTAATGAAGTGCAAAAAAAAAAAAAAAAACTTACAGCTATAGAACTAAAATGACAAAAAGAAAAATGGTTTCATTCCAAACATCTCTAACCCAAATCTGACTACAAGTCTAATTATATATACTTTCTGGACAAGTTAAATGTATCTTAAAAGTTTGCCATATGTATATCAACAAATTATAAAAGCTGGATTGATCATTTCTCTACAGATGAGCTACAAGTGCATAGCTTTGGTGACGTTTAAACACAAACATATAGTAAAGGAGTATGTTATAGAACTACAAAGCAAAGGGCAAGGACACTCCTCCTAGAGTTGAATTTGGAGTTACACGTACTGAATACTGAAATGTCTTGGAGATGCTGATACTTGTTTGATATGCTTCATGTCCTACTTTTTTATAATATTTAAAAATTCCAACAAGCATAACACACCATAACACAACTCCAATGTGTAAGCAAATACGTTGTGTCCTATTTTTTTGTAGTTGTTTAGTTTACAACACGAGAAATATGGCCCTAACATGTTAAGGACACGGAAAACCTCATTTTGTAATTTTTGAATATAAATTAAGCAAATTTGAATTACTATAACATTTGAGTAAAAAAGTCAAAACAATGTGAAAAGAACTGTAACATTATGAATTAAGGTTACATCTAATCTATGCCCTTTTGATACAAGAAAACTTTTTTGTTTGCACTAGTAATACAATGTAGAACGTGGAGATATCTTATGGGAGTCCTAGTCGAGATATTATTTAATTTACTTTTCAAATTAGATAGTTATTTTAGAAAATGTAATTAGGATTTTTTTTTTTAAATAGATTTTCTAATATTTTATTAGGAAACATAATTAGGGTGTTATTTAAAAGAATTTCTAGTATTTTACTACTTAAATTAGACTATTTTAAAACCTATATAAAATGGGCTTATACATTGTAATAGTTAGTGCTTGTTTGGTAAAGATTAAAATCCAATTAAAATTGAAAATATAGCCGTTATTGGGTCACGCTCGTTTAATAAAAGTCAACAATAACAGCTAGTTTTTTAATTTTAATCCCTACCGAACACGCCCTTAGACTTTAATATAGAATAAATAGATATTTTCTCTCTAAAAATTCTTTATTCTCTCCCTCTTCTATTTCTTCTCCTCTCTCTTCCTCTTCCTCTTTCTTTCTCGATCTTGTTCTTTTTCAATTGCTTCTACGTCAATATCTCAACACAACAAATTGTCATCCTTCAAATTCAAAAGATTTCACCTTAAAAGAACCAAAATAGTGCATTAAAAAATGAGAATTATTATTAATGAAAATTTTAAAAAGTAAAAAAAAATAAAAAAATAGTAAATTAAATGTATAAGATGTGTCTTTGTCTTAATAATTTGATAAGTAACGTGTCATTGTGTTCATGTTCAGTCATATATATGCTTCATAAATACATATTAGAGTTGTGAACACTTAATTATTCACTGAGATGCAAAAAGTAAATAACAATTTCACTAATTCTGTAAAAGAAGAAATAAGGATGTGCAATATTCATGTTGAGATATCAATATCATATCAACTTTATATTAGAATCAATTTTTTCTTAGAACAGATCTTGAATAATGTAAAACAGGTATCATATTAGAATCAAACAGATTTTGAATAATTTAAAACAAGTGTAAGCAATGCACCATAATGCCAAGAAACATGATTTTTGAAATTGAACAAAAGATTCCTACTATTTTAGGCAATATCCTACCAACACACCATAATTTGCTAATTACAACATGGTAAAAAAGACACTAAATTATTGTCATATGTAGTTCATGTTTAACAGATTATTTTAGTATCGAGTGCCTGGATACAAGCAACCAAATTATCTCCTCTACATCACGGTGAGTGGTTAAATAGAGATGCCCTAGAAATTCTTCACACAAACAAATGCAAGCAAATAGGCCAAAAACTTTGACTTTACTAGAAAAATGCACCATATAAAATGATCAGAAAAGGGTAATCCTCTAGCAAAAGACAAACAGCCAGGGCTTCTAAAATGCTGTAAAAAGAATATTATACCCCAACAATTCAATTATTTGGAGAACGTCCAGCATCAGATCCAGATCCTGAGGTACTTTCACCATCTGGATCTGTAATTAATACAATGAAATCAGTGATTGAAGCAGATTGACTTTGTCAAAAACATGAATCAAATGCATATCTACTACTCAAAAAACATGAATTAATTGCATCACTACTACTCAAAAACTAGAGCCAAAAATAAGAAAAAATAATTATTGATTATACCACTTGACGAAGATCCTGAATCAGGGTTAGAGCCACTTGCGTTGGCTGTTTGATTTGCATCATTACCCCTCAGCTTTTCCACTTGAGCTAGAGGCGAGGAAACATTCTTTTCATCTGTTATAGATAGAAAAAGAGAGAATAATTATTCCTCAAGTTTACAGCTTTTAATACATGCCAAAAGATATCCATGCTCTTGAAACTTCTACCTGTTTTATTTTCTATAAATTCATTTGGAATTTCTGTAGCTACTGGAGATGGAATCTACATAAAAGGAAGAAAAATGCATTAATCAATAACCTAAACAAACTTCAAGAAGGGGGTGTGCGGGCGGTGGAGAACAAATAAGTTAACTTACTGTTTCCTGGGGATTCTGCTGAGCTCCATCTTTTAATTGAGTAGTAATTTCAGCTTTTCTTTTGTTCTTGTTGAAACTCTTCTTATGATTTGCTATGAACCTATCAAGCTCCCAAAGAGTTTCAGTATCAACAATATCGATATCAACTTCAATCTCATCATCGCATTGTGAAAGAGCTGGATTCCTTTTTTTAATAATCTGAACAACATTTTCAAGCTTCTCAGAAGGTAAACTCTGCAAATTTATGCTAAGTTTTTGCTTTTCCTCAAACGTCATCTCTCTTTTATTAGGATCCTTCGCCTTTGGCTTCCTTGTTGTAGCAATCCTGCCAGATCGAACAAGATTGGTAGATCTTCGTTGAGGATCAATAGGATGTGTCATCGATTCTGATCTATCGAGAACTCTTCTCATATCAGGCAATGGTCGTGATTGTGGAGGAGCCTTCCGAGATGTAGGTGTAGGGGAACCCACTTCAACATCTACAGAAAGCTTCAACTCGTGCCTATAATCAGCCTCTATACTCGCCCATTTGTTCTCAAATATCTTGGACAGCTGCTCAGCCATCATATAAACATCTTGCTCTTTTGGATTATATGTCATGGCATTCTGAAATGTGAGCCTAACATCCTCAGCAAATTCTATGGGAGATTTGTACACATTCTGGTTCAGCTTAGCTTTCACAGTACCCAGGTCCATAGGATTTTTAATAATCTCAAAGTAGTCATGCAGACCAAGAGCAACTGTATCAACTGGCTTGTTAAACACCCAACCATGCTTGTGCTTCTCCAATCTCTCTAACAGTGCACTGCAACTCTTCAAAAATTGATTTGAAAACTTTCCCAGACCAAAACTGTTACCCGATTCACTCCCTCCCTTCTTCCCATCTGATTTCAGTTTCTTGTTACTTTCCGCAGAACGGAACTTATCCTTTGTGAGTAAAAACTCAGAGTTCCTATAAAACTGATTTGCCTTTGGGGTCCTCTTCTCTTTCTCCACATTCTCACTCCCACCCTGACTATCCTCAACAACTGACACGCTCAACTGATTCAACGGTTTTAATATACGAGGCGGTCCCACAGGCACATTATTCCCAGAGCTCTTATCAAACCCATGATCATTCTTTTGCTTCTCATTTGCCTCAATCTTCTTCATCAAACTCCAAACCATATTCCGCTCACCCTCCAGCTTCCTCTTCAGCTCTCGTGCCTCCTTTTTCGACTTCATTGACAAATTTATAGTAACCCTATTCTCCGGCCTCAAAATCCCGCCATTCTCCACCAACCCATCATGATTTAAACCCGAAAAATTATCTGAGGCAGCATCAACACTGGAACTAGCTAATCTTTTCGTCATATTCAACCCCTGGGGAACCATTTCTTGGGTTTTTGGCTGTTGTTCTCTTGACAGATTTTTACTATTTTTAAGCCCTTTGAATGATTTTCTCGTATAAACTTTACTCTCTGCCCACTTCTTCTTTTCTTTGGACCCTTCATTTCCACCACCCAACATTGTCCCAAAAACCCACTTTGCACCCTCAGAACTTCAATAAAATCTTGACTTTCAGTATGTAAAACTTTTACACACACACCACACGCATATACACAAACTAGCTCTGCAGAAAGAGATGACTGATATACATATATAGCAAAATTTTTACTAAAGTCAATGAATTATATACATATAATAACTAGATATATAAGACCTATAGCTAAGCTGGGGCTTTGAAACCATACCTGCTGAAGAAACTTTCTGTTTCTTTAACAATGGAGGAGATAGGCGGCCGAGAAGGGTGGGGAATTACATGAGAGGGATGGGCACGCCAAATCTAAGGGCTAGGATTTTGGCGTTACGATTATGGGATGAGAATGGACGGTTCAGATTGTTGGGGTTTGAGAGATAAATTAAGTGGGGTGGTGATTTGCCCACATCCAATGGTGGCGCGTGTTGATCATATTCGGCTAATAGATTTTGTTGTAATATCTTCTTTCCGGTCCACTGAATTACATAACTAGCACTTGAATGGAGTGAATAACGACTGGTAACACTATTTTGGTTGTTTTTCATTTCAGCACCTCGATCGAGATTGGGAACAAAGGTTCGAGTAAATAACTCTTCAAGATTATAGTATATGTGCGTATTCTTTGATCTTTTATACCTAATATATCCTTGATCTCTTTAAAATCGATACCCATATCAAATTTAAAAATAGGAAGAGATGTTATACGTATACAATGATATACACTCTAGTTTACACCTTTGGACTATTGGGAACAAATGTTTGAATATATAACTCTTCAATATTATAGTATATATGTGCATTCTTTCTTTAATCCTTAATATATCATTGACTTTTTTGGAGTTCATATTCATGTCGAATTTAAAAATAGGAAGATACAACATGTACACAAGGGTGTACACCTGGATTTACACTCCCCTTGCATGACCCCGAGGCGTACAAGTATCATTTTTCCTAAAAATATTGATATACGTTCTTAAATACTAACTCACTAAACATGTTCAATGGAGCGAAATATTTCAAGCTTCTTCCTCTTGCTGGAGTGGGCACCAGGGAGAAGTTCCCCACTACTTTCTTTGTGGAGTTTACGCCGTCTACGCTACCGCCAGTGGAAGAGAAACAACACAAGCATCCATTTCTTTCTCTTAATTCTTCCAAATAGGATTATAAGAGTATAAGATAAGAAAACGAATTCTTAGTAAAAAGAAATTACTTTGTTTCCAACTTTCCAGAGCCTCAGAGGCATGCAAAAGGACATTACTAATGATTGGCTACAAGGCTTCAATAATGCTTGAATAGCCAATCCCGAAGGTCTAGGCCCAAGATAAAAATATTGCTCGAGCATCTAAGCTTGAGGGCGCTAGGTAAGAATGTCGACAAGAACTTTAACGCCAAGATCACCAAGTACACAACCGAAACACCTGACCTTGCTTCTTTAACTGGCTCCCCAGATAGCTGGCAGAAGATTCGGAACGCATCTACTATAACGAGTTCCTGTATTCCTTCCAACAAAAATGAGACCTTATCCTCCCTCGTAAACAGATGCAATAGGTAAGAAAAAGGGAGGGGAGGTTTCTCTTCTCTTTAGTAAAAACATCAAAAACATAAGATGGAAGAAAAAGCTGGAAATAAAGAAGGCTTTGACACATAATTAAACGCTGTTCTGAAAAACAATTCATTAGAGATCAAAATTATGTTAAAACAGTTATATATATAAGGCCAAATTAGCATAATTCAAGGATCAGTATCCTTCCAGAAAAATAGAACAAGAAAGGGAAAATTATAAGAAACTTTCTTAATCTGATCGTTTACCAATCTAAAGCTTGTTTCCAGAAAGAATGAAATAATCAGTATCTGAAAGCTATATACTCATCGATATCTATTCAACTCGAGAATACAATCAAGAAAATAACTCATCAAGGAGGGCTGATGAACAAGAGGCACAGATCCTCCTTCACAACTGTGTAGTAAAGAAGTAAGTTACTTCCAATTGTTCTATATGCTTCAAAATGAGGAACAGTTAAACTGTTGATGAAGAAATAAAAATAAATTTTTGAGATCAAGCAGTCTTTATACTCTTCAGACCATCCTTTGATTTACTCTTTGAGCAGCTATTCAATGAGCATACCGAGAATCAGTCAGATCACTAATTAGTCCATCTTTTGTGCCGGGAGGATCAATTACTCCTCATTCATTACGCTCTCTTCAAACACCCAGCTGCTGCTGCCCCCACATTTCCCATAATTATATCAAGCTGCCACGGATATAACATGATCTGAGATGACCATCAATCTTCTTCAAGCCAGTATTGGATTTACTGAGCTTTCTCACTATAATTTAGAACTTCACTACCATAATATTAGCCATTTACAACTCTATACTTTCTTGAAATATTCAAAGCATATGAAAAATGATCAAGTCCACAAATGATCCTCCATGCATTACAAGCAATTTTGCCAACAGGCGTGTATAACAATATGTAGAAGTTGATTTTGTGTTTATGCTGCAAGAGCTAAATCTTCCATAGTTCTTTGTCTTTTGCATCCTTCAAGGAAACTGCGCCAAATCAATGCATTTGGCGGGAAAGGCATCCCCAAAATTAGTTGCTCGGCCTCTTTGAGATGCCCATAGCTAGCCAGTAGATCAACAAGAAGGAGATAGTGATCCATTTCTGGTTCAACCCCATACTTCGATTTCATTTGCTTAAACAATTCCATTCCCTGTTCCACATCCCCAACATATCTAAAAGAAGAAAGAAGAGCTAGAAAAGCAACTTTATCTGGCCAAAAACCCTCTGCTTCCATCTCCCTGAATTTATCTAAGGCTACATTTGCGTGACCATGCAATCCAAGGGCTGAAATAAGAGCCGTCCACGAAATAACATTCCTTATATTTATTTCATTGAAGATCTTAACTGAACTCTCAGGACTCCCACATTTCCCATACATGTCAATCATAATGTTACACACAAATGTGTCGCAAGACTTAAAATCAGTTTTCATAATTAGACCATGAAGAGAAGAGCCCAAAGCAAGGTTACATAATTTGGTGCAAACGCTAAAGAGACTAACATATGTGTAATTGTCAGGACAGACTAGAGATCTTCGCATGTGATCGAAAAGTTCAAAAACTTCTTTGTAGTCTCCATTTCTAGAGCACGCTGCAATCAAAATATTCCATGATACAACATCAGGTTCCTCCATGACAGCAAATAACTCTTGAGTTTTCTCATATTGGCCAGTTCTGTTATAAATCCCAGCAATTACATTGGATGAAACAACAGAAAGGGGCATGATATTAGAAGCAATAAAGATCAAGGCATCAGATACAAAACCATTTCTGGCGTAGGAGCTGATAAGAGAACTTAACACATATGCATTCTCTTTATAACCCAACTTTACTGTCAATGCATGAAGTTGGAACAACTCTAATGGCAACGATGATTTAATAACAATAGAAAATGAGAACTCATTGGGCTGGTAACCTAAGTAAAACATATCTTTCAACAGCCTAACTGGAACAGAAAAATCTCTCTTTGAATATCCCAGCATCAAAGAATTCCAAGAAACTGAAGTCTTCTCAGTTATTTCATCAAAACAGAGGTGCGCTTCTTCAACTTTATCACATTTAGCATAAAAGTCAACCAAAGCACTACCCGCATACACCTCGGATTGGAATCTTTTCTTGATCATCTTAGCATGGATGAGTTCCCCATAAAGTGATGTATGCATGCTTGTGCAAGAACTAAGAACGTTTACAAATGTTGTCTCATCAGGCAAGAATTCGTGTGCACACATTTCCAGGAAGAGATCAAATGCTCTGGCTGGTCTAGCACTTTTTACCATTGCTCCGATTAGTGTGTTCCATGACACAATGTCCATAACAAGAACCTGTTCAAAAAATTTCTCTGCCGAGCATTTGGTATCACACTTCACATACATATTAAGCAGAGAATTACTCACTGAAGCTACACATTCAAATCCATACTTGATTACAGCTCCATGTATCTGCTCTCCTAATTGCAATTTATTTTCTCCATCAAAACAAGATAAGATACCCACGAACGAATACTCAGACACTCCTATTTCACTTCTCATGAGCTCGCTTAACAAAAACATACAATTTTCAACAAGGCCCATTTGGCCAAACAATGATATCATACAGTTCCAGCTCACCAAGTTCTTCTCAGGCATGCATTCAAATACCACAATAGCTTCATCTAAACATCCGTGTCTCCCATACATACTTAACAATGCAGTTCCAGGAAAAGGATCAGCACAGAACAATCCATTCTTTTCAATCAGTGCCTGCAACTGCATTCCTTCAAAAATAGCCAAGGAATCACACGATAAGAGCCCGCCAAATGTAAACTGTGTAGGCTTAAAATCACATTTTCTCATGTCAGAAAACAATTTCCAGGCCTCCTCTAAAAATCCATATTGACAACACGCAGAAATCATGGTGTTATACGATACGACATTTCTGTGAGACATTTCGTCGAACAGTTTGCACGCCGAGTAAAAATCACCAAACGACGCATAGTTCTTGATGATATTGTTGTGAAGGAAAACGGGTTGCTGTGTTGGGATTGAACCCTTTTTGATGGTGAGTGCGTGGAGGAATTTTGTCTCACTGAAAGATTGAATCTTTGAGGGATAATGGAGTAGGTGCGTAAAGCTATGGTTTTTGATAGTTTGTCCATTAGAGCTAACTGAAAAGTTCAGGGTGGAAGGGAAAAAGTTTGGGATTATGATCAGTGGATGTATGCTCCTGGGGCAAATTGATGTTGATTTTCTCATGCAGTATCCAAAATTGCACCTTAGACGAGGTCTTTCAGATGATTCGAGATGAACATGAATTAATTCTCGAGTCTGAGGGTTAAGCCCCGTTTAATATTGCAACAAGCACTCCAAATTTTACAAGTAATAATATCAGAATAAGTACAAGAGTACTAACTTCTCACTTGATAAATATTGGATCAATATCCCCTGTTGTAACACATGATTTGCCCTCTATATGCATGCAAATATCAAAATATTTGTTAGTCCTTATTAATGATATTAACAAGCAACTAAGAAACTGTTTGCATAAAATATCAAAATTAATAATGGGAAATAAATATCATATTCCACAGCTTTTTCAAAGTTATCCAATGCTTCTACCTGATCCAAATATTGA
>CAIGRN010056090.1:0-10161 GCA_903798345.1 Fraxinus anomala
AAAACGTGTAGCCTGCCGGCCCACATGTGACAATCGATGAAAAGAAAAATCGGTGTATATTCATCGAATTTTTTCTGCCTCCATGCCATGATTACCTAGCCATTTTCCAAAGAAAAATGAGAGCCGAAAGTCCAAATTACTATTAAAAAAGTTATATATTTTTTCTATGTTGATTGCCTTTAATCCACTGTGATTCTTACCAAACCTTATTTGCAATCTTTGTTAATCCTCCATCGTTCTTTATTCAACCCCTAATCATCACATATTTCCTGTAATCAAAATTGACACATTTACAAGCATTTTCCACAAAATCCTCGCAATTTTTGCTTTGTGCGTGAAGATTGTTGTTGAAAAATGACTAGATGGCTTCACATCAAAAAAATGTAGTAAGAATTCTTGTGTATCATTGAAAGAATAAAATAGATGTCGACTAGTGTTATAGACCATAAAAATAACTGATGGGACAACTAACAACGAATTCAGATGGACTGTTGACTTAGTTTCTATTCATGGAATGGCTTTCGTCAAAAGAGAAATTAAAGTTTAAGTTTTTATCTAAGTCAACAACTCCTCATTTTAACAATATATTATGGGATCCACAACTTTTCAATTATAAGTTTCATTAACTTTTATCAACGTATACTAAAAGTCTTATTTTAATCTCCATCAATTAGGGACTAAGAATCACAGTAGTTAATTTTTATTTCTTACTTGAAATGACGGATTTAAGTGACATTTGACCTTGAAACCAAGCATGGCTTTAAGCTGGAATGTGTCAACTTAAATGTCATTTAGGTCAGTTTATGTGTAATTAGTACTATTGGATTTTTAACATTTTGCTGCTAGGTTGAGCACCTTTTGGGAGAGTTATTCCCTTTTATCTGTTTCTTATTCTTTTTAAAGCGAAACACGAGCAACTTAGGTGTTATGCTAAGCCTAATTTTCATAGCAAATGGGGGATTTGAATTCTCCGCTTACTGATTAGAGTACATGCGGAAGGAGAAAGTTTGAGCCTTATAAGTTTTGAGACATAACAACACATTTTTGAAAGGTTTGATATGCATCAAATTTTCCAAGAAAAAAAAAATTCAGGAATTGCTTTACCTTAAGCTCATTTCCCTTCTATCTCATCTTTTGGTCTTAGGTATTTTGCCTGGTCGTTTGCTCAGCTTTCTCAATCATTCTTCTCACAACACACGTCCATGTGTGAGCTTGGCCTTTGGCTCAAGGGATTGGAAAAACTGTTTATAAAAATCGTGAATGACAAAAAGTTATTTCAAAAACTAAAACCAAGGGATCTGGCTAAATATTTAGTTTCGTATAATAATTATCCTAATTAATTACTTAAAGGTTTAGTGGTTAATTGCACAAGATGAAATACCAATCAATCTATCTATACTGTTTCGGCTAGGGCAGTGTAGGATGCACTAGCCAATCGTCCCCTAGCCATATATACACCTAGGATTTTTCTCCTTGTCATGTTTTGGCTAGGATTGATATTTTGACTTTTTTTTGCATTTGGATCCTAATTTTTATAACTATTTCAATAAGTCCGCAGATTTTTAAAGAGTTACCAAAGAATATAATTCGATATCTAATAATTATATACAGTCAACCCGACCCATGAATGTATACTAAAATTATTCAATCATGCTATAATTACATAAAATTTTGACAAACAACACATGACTTGGAATCATTGGAAGATGGGAGAGAGAAAAAAAAAAAAAGGCCAATCATTCACTGTCACATCAGTATTGGTATGAATTCTTGTGGGACTCGAACCCGGTTCGAATGGTGCTCCCATAATTTGTACTGAAGTGTTTTGGGTGTTGCAACTATATTAAAATTGCACCTTTAATTGAATTGTGACACATGTTTTGATCTGCACCGTTGGATCATATTCTGGAGACTTCTACTTTATAGGCTTTTCATTTGGCATTCGATTGGACTAGGGTTTTCATTCATTCTTTTTCTCTTTTTGGTTACGCCGTTTGGAAGGGAACTCTCTAATTTTTGTTCTCTCTGTTGTTTTCCTTTCAAATTATTGATTTGAAAAGGGTTGATCTATAATAGTTAGTCTCTATGCAGTAATATTCTAAGTGAATATTCGTGTTTGTGTACTTTCATGTTGCTATTTCTGAGGTTTTGAGGAGATTCTTTCGTGAATCTTGTGGATCAACAGTTGTATTTAGAGATATAAGTGTTTTGTTCTGTACAGAGTGATTTGGCTGAACATTTTGTAATCTTTGTTGCCATTTTGGGCTATATAGTAGAATGAGCACAAATTCAATCTATTGGATACTCAACAAGGATGTAAGCGTTAGAAGTGGTTGCCGAACCTACGGAGCTTGGGCCGAATGAAATCATTTGTGTTTTCTTTATTTTCTGAGAAGATCATCATATCACTATTTCTTCATTTAATATTGTGTGTTCCTGGACTTATAATTCTATCAACATTTTTTTGTACTTATGGCTTTTTCCATAATTATTAGCCTGGCCTACTCTAATGAAGGCGAGAATACACTATCAAAGAATATAAATTAAATGAAGCTTTTATTCTCTCCATAAATTCAAACTCGCTGGGTGAGATCTTTCTAAAATTTTGTAAAGTTCATCTTTCAAAATTTTAGGGTTTCTTGATTTACCGTACACAACAAACCCCCTTGAGATTAATTTTGTCCAAAGGCTCCTACGAGGCTTTGAAAATTTGAGATAAATCAAGTACGGGTGTGTGCTTGGAGTATCTTGGAGGATGAATATGTGAAACATAGTTCTGTGATCTCTGTTATCGTGTTCTCTTTTAAGTCTTGATCTGTACATTCTCTACGAGTGCTTGAAATTTGAAAAATCTTGTTTTCCTGAGTGTATTATTGTGATATTTGAGTATCATCAATCTGTACTCTTGTTGTTCTTTGTATATTTGTGAAACATGTATTTAATCTGTGAATTATACTTGACTTTAACATGACTTTTGCTAAGTTTGAAGTTGCTCAATTTGATGGAAAAATTGATTTCAATATGTAGAGTCATAAAATGAAGGCTGTTTTAATGCAAATGAGATGTGTTAGGGCTTTAGATGATAGCTGACCTGCTAATTTACTTCCTGCAAAGAAAACTGAATTTGAAGAAATTGCTTGGAGTACTATTTTTTTATTTTTTTGTACTTATCTAAAAATGTGATAAGAAGTATTGGTGAAACAAAAATTACTTTTGAATTGTAGACCAAATTGCATGAAAAATATGTAGCAAAGACTACTCCAAATAAGAGTTTCTTATTGAAACAATTCTTTTATTTCAAAATGGATTCATCTCCAGAGGTAAATATCTGGCATTGAGCCTCAATTGATTTGGATGAAAATTTAAACAGATTTACAAAACTTACCAAAGACTTGGCCAACTATGATGAAAAACTTTCAAAATATTAGATGGATATAGTTTTGTTAAACTCCATTAGTGACAGATATAAAGACATCAAGCTTGTTCTAGAGTATGGT
Organism: Fraxinus anomala; assembly: GCA_903798345.1. Classification (NCBI taxonomy): domain Eukaryota; kingdom Viridiplantae; phylum Streptophyta; class Magnoliopsida; order Lamiales; family Oleaceae; genus Fraxinus; species Fraxinus anomala. The sequence continues at coordinate 3,498 of CAIGRN010056090.1, forward strand.
AGAGAAGAACTTACTACTGATGTAATAATATATTCTTTAAGAAATAAGGCTCTAAAGATGAAATCTGCTTCTAGTAATAGTCAAATTGGAGAAAATTTGTTAGTAAAAGAAAAAGGTTTTAGTAAATCAAATTATCATTTTAAGTCTTTTATTGAGAATAAAAACAGATTGAGTGATAAGTATAAGTCCAAAAATAAGGCTAAAGGTAAGAAGTGTTATTATTGTGGAAAGTTGGGACATTTTGCTAAAAATTGTTTCAAAAAGAAAAATGATTCAAAAGAAAAGAAGTTTGATGATGGGAGTAATGCTGTAGTATATAATAAAACTAAGTCTAATACTGGATTGGTCCTTGTTAATATGGAAAAATAACTGAGTGATGAATGAATTATTGAGTCAAGTTGTTCTTTCCATATGTGCCCAAACAAAAATTGTTTTCTTGAGTTTGAAAAGATAGTTGGGGGGCAAGTTATAATGGGAAATAACTTTACTTCTAAAGTCAGAGGAACGTGTACCATAAAATTGTTATTGGAAAATGGTAATCTTCTATTTCATAAAGGAACTAGGTATGTTCCAGACTTGAAAATGTGTCTTTAGGTATGTTAGATGATATGGAGTTTAACATAAATTTGGGTTAAGAACATATTAAAATTCTTAGGGGTAGTAATTTAATCATTAACACCCCTAAGAGACATGGTATTTATTTTTCGAAAGCTAAACCACTACTTGGTTTAACTGCTTATGATGTATCTGAAAAATTTACACTTGTAAAATTTTAGCATGATAGATTTGGCCACATTGGCAAAAAGGGTTTAAATTCTTTACATTCAAAAGAAGTTTTTAGAAAATTAAATCTTGGTGATTTTGATTTTTGTGAACAATGTATTATAGAAAAACAAGTCAAATTATATTTTCCAACTGGAATTCATACAAACAAATATTAGAGTATTTACACGCTGATTTGTGGGATCCTGTTGCTGTGTGTACTTTATCTGGTTTCATATATTTTTTGTTGATCATTGATGATTTTTCTAAAATCAATTGAGTTTTCTTATTAAAACATAAAGATAAAACGTTTTCTGTTTTTAATGATTGAAAAACTCAAATTGAAAATAAAACTAATCACTAGATAAATTTTTTGAGGACTAACAATGGTTTGAAATTTTGTAATCATGAATTCAATAATTTTTATAAAGAACATGGTATTTTTAGGCATAAAACAGTCACCTATACTCCTCAACAAAATGGAATAGTTGAAAGAATGAATATGACTCTATTGAACAAAGTTATATGCATGCTTTTGAGTTCTGGTTTGCCTAAATTGTTTTGGGGTGAAGTTGTTAAAACTGCTACATAGAAGTCCTACTAAAGCTTTAAATTCTGAAGTACATGAATCTGTTTGGTCTGATGGTTCTATGAATTATTCTCATTTAAAGTTGTTTGGTTATACTGCATATGCTCATCAAAACATTGAAAAATTAGAANCTGAAATTGTATGGTCTAAAAATCCTGTTGACTATTCTCACTTGAAAATATTTGGTTGTGCTACATATGCTCATCAAAATATTGAAAAATTGGAGCATAGATCACTTAAATGTGTTTTCTTGGGTTATGATGAACATGTTAAAGGCTACTTATTATAAGTTAAATGTAAAAAGAGATATAGAGTCATTGTTAGAAAATATGTTGTTTTCAATGAATCTATAATGTCATGTTTAGAAGGAAAAGCAAAGTTTTAACTGATAAAGGTATTCAAATTGAGGTGGAGCCTCCTTAAATTGAGCAAGAGACTCTTGTACCTGTAGTCGATGAAACAGGTCTTGAACCTGAATTGATAATAATAAAGAAATTGACCAACCTGACCAATCTGATTCTACTTCTCTCTCTTTCAATGAGTATCAACTCACAAGAGATAGAGAGAGAAGGCAGATCAGACCTTCTACTAGATTTGACAGTGATGATTTTGTTTCTATTTTTACTTATCAAGAATATTTTGAAAATGAGCCAAACTCCTTTGATGTTACCATGAAGTGTAAAGAAAGTAGAAATTGGATAACAACTACGAAAGATGAAATGTCTTCACTTTTGAAAAACAAGACTTGTGAACTTGTTAAAAGACCTAAAGGGTGGAAATTAATTAATTGTAAGTGAATCTATAAAATAAAAAAGGGGAAGGAGATGGTAACAACATTGGATATAAAGCTAGATTTATTGCAAAATGCTTTACTCAAAAGGAAGTGATTGATTACACTAAATTTTTTTCTCATGTTGTAAAATATACTATTGTTAGACATTTGCTTGCTCTTGTTGCTCAATTTAAATAGAAACTTGATCAATTGAATGTTAAAACTACTTTCTTGTATGATGATCTAGATGAAATTATTTACATGATGCAGTCTGTTGGTTTTAAAATTGGAGATCCTGAAAATACTGTTTGTCTATTAAAAAGATCCTTATATGGTTTAAAACGAACTCCTAAATAATGGTATAAGAGATTTGATACTTTTTTTTTTTTTTTTTTGAAACTTGGTTTTGAAAAAGTCAATATGACACCTGTCAACTGTAAAGGTGATGGAGATAAAAATTCTCTGTATCTATGTAAATGATATGTTGCTTGCTAGTTGTAATAAATCTGAAACTGATTATATTAAACTGAAATTGAAGTCTGAATTTGAAATGAATGATCTTGGTTATGCTAAAAAGATATTAGGTATGCAGATTTGGAAAAATAAAGAGTAAGACTTGTTATTTTTAAATCAACATGATTATGTGATTAAGATTTTGAAAATTTTTAATATGCAAGACTGTAAACCTGTGACATTGCCTCTTACTAATCATTTTAAGCTATCTTCTAATTTTTGTCCTAAGTCTGATGAAGAATATGCTAGAATGTCTAAAGTTCCTTATGCAAATGATATTGGTTCTGTTATGTATTTGATGATTTGTACCAGACCTGATCTTACATTTAGTATTAGCACATTGAGCATATTTATGAATAACCCTGGGGGAGGACATTGGAATGCCTTAAAATGGTTATTTAGATATCTTAAAGGCACACATAATTTAATTTAATGTTTAAATCAAGTAAAAATAGTGTTACTTTAAAATGATATACTGATTCTAATTTTGTTGGAGATAGATATAATAGGAGATCAATTTCATTCTATTTTTATACCTTATGTGGTACAACTATTAACTGGAAATCAGAACTTCAAAAGGTTGTTGCTCTATCTTCTACAGAAGTAGAATATATTGCTGCTACTGATGCTATAAAAGAGGGAATATAGTTAAATGGTTTATTGTCTTAACTTGGTTTTGTTAATAATCATGCTATGTTGCCATCTGATAATCAAAGCGCTATCCATTTGAGCGAAAATCCTATGTTTCATGATAGTATGAAGCATATTGATGTTAAATATCATTTTATAATAGACATCATTTCAAAAAGAATTCTTAGAATTGAAAAAGTTTCAACTTAACTTAATCAATCATGTATGGGTACAAAATTGATTCATTTGAACAAGTTTGTAAATTGTTTGAAACGTTTATCTGTTGATTCTTTGTAATACATGTACATATACTTAGAGCAAATGAAAATTGATTGAGATTGTGCTCAGACCTACAATATATCCCAAATTCTAATAGCAAGGTGGAGAATGTGGGATTCGAATTCGGTTCGAATGGTGCTCCCATAATTTGTACTAAAGTTGTGTTTTGGGTGTTGCAACTTTATTAAAATGGTACCTTAAACTGGATTGCGACACGTGTTTTGATCTGCACCGTTGAATCATCTTTCGGAGATTTCTACTTTATATGGCTTTTCATTTGACATTCATTTGGACTAGGGTTTTCGTTCTTTCTTTTTCTCTCTCTGGTTACGCCGTTTGGAAGGGAACTCTCTGGTTTTTGTTCTCTCTGTTGTTTTATTCTCAAATTACTGATTTGAGAATGGTTGATCTGTAATAGTTAATATTTGTATAGTGATACTCTGAGTGAATATTCGTGAGAAAGTTTGTGTTCTTTCATGTTGCTGTTTCTGAGGTTTTGAGGAGATTTTTTTCGTGAATCTTGTGGATCAACAGTTGTATTTAGAGATATAAGTGTTATGTTCTATACTCAGTGATTTGGCTGAATATTTTGTATTATTTGTTGCCATTTTAGAGTATATAGTGGAACTGAGCACAAATCCAATCTATTGGATGCTCAACGGAGAATGTAGGGATTAGAAGTTGTTGTCGAACCTACGGGGCTTAGACCGAAATAAATCGCTTGTGTTTTCTTTATTTTCTGAGAATATCATTATATCACTGTTTCTCTATTTAATATTATGTATTCCTGACCTTACAATTCTGTCAACAATTTTCTGTACTCGTGTCTTTTTCCATAATTATTAGCCTGACTTACTCTAATAAAGGCGCGAGTGCACTATCAAATAATAAAAATTCAAAGAAGTTTTTATTCTCTCCGTAATTATATCCACTTGACATTTCACGTTTATGTCTTACCCCATAGGAAATTGAATAAGTAGAACTGGGTTAAATTGGTTTTTTTTATTCTAATTTATTTTCCACTTAACCTCGCAATTTCTTCAAGAAAATCTTGATGAACAAATCATAGGTGTAATTTAAGCGTCAATAAATATTGAACTTAGATTTAAACTATTCAGTAGAAAATATCAAAGGGAACTCATTACTCATATGCTTGAATAGGGTGACACGTTCCGAATGATAATACATGTTCACAACTTCATTAACTCTTTCCTAACTACTGAGATATTTAAACATATTAGTTTATCACAGAACATCAAAGATGCTTGAGCTCACGAATAGGAACCGCTGTTCCATTAAGGATTTAAGTAATCCTTAAAACAATCATATAAAAATTATTACTCATATTCATTTTCAACCACACATTCACACAATAAAATATTTTGCACATAAATTAAAAAAAAATTTAACTACACATTTTTCAAAATATCACGTTTACACAATAATGACTATCGAATAGAGGCCCAATAGTAATAGTATCACTGCAGCCTAGAGAAACCATCCACCTCAATTGGTAGACGAGTAAACCCTACGACCATATTTGAACAAAGTGTCAACTTCTGTTCACTGATATAGGACTAAACAATTCTCGATCGAAATGCAAGTTTTGTTTGTTTATGCTATTCTTTGCTAACACCCAACTCATATCATTACGAAGTGATCAAATGCACTTAATAGCATACTCAACTAAACAAAATAAATGCAACAATGAGTTAGAACAGAATAATATTTATTATGTCAAACAACGGGTATATTTATGTATGTATAATCCTAATATTTTTGGACATATATCCACTAGGTAGAGCTGCTTTTGAGGACCTTCCTACTGCTACATCTATCGACAATGGGACTAATGTACCACCGTCCAAGTCACAATACTTTTATTCTTGACACTATTTGCTTTATATTGAAACCGAAAGAAAAATTAAGATATTGTCTTTGTTATTAATACGAAAATATTCAAACCCTATCTGCTCTTCTAAGCTTCATCAATGGTATGTCAACATTGATAATAGTATTTTACACATTTATCTAAATTTTTAAATCTATTTAATGTTTGATTATTTGGGGCAGGTTTTTACTCATACTAGTGTATATATTGTTTTTGTAGGAGAAAACCTCTATTTGAAGATGATTGACACAAAATGAAAGAATTTTAAGCATAAAAGGACGAAAATAATCCAAACGAATAACTTACTAGTGGAGCATGTGAAGAAATTAGAGCAAATATATTTTAGTACAAATATTTTCACAAGAAAAATGATACACCGTTTGAAAAGTAATTGAATTTGAAATTCAACACAAAAAAAATGAATTGCAATTCGGAGTTTGGATCAAAGGTCATGAGTATTTGAATTTTAGGGACAAAAACAAATCAGAGGACTGGGGACCAACTGCACAAATCCGGAAAGTTGTAGACCGCGACAGTAGTAAAGGGAACTATGTTCACAATTAGGGTTCGACAAAACTCTCGAATCGGAATTGAATCAAAGTGCATCGAATCGAGCGGTTCTTCATAAGTTAAATACCTGAATGAGTATCTGAATCGAGAACCGACGGGTTCGGTTCGGTTCTCGGTTCTATTCAGAACCGAATAAGAACCGAATTTAAATAATTTTTTATATTGAATTAATTAAATTATTTTATTTTTTCTAAACGAATTAGCAAATTAACTAATTTAGTGATTAATACTCTAACTCCCAAGATAAGCCCATGCCTAGCTAGCTCAGCCCAACCCAACCCAATTTTTAAATTCAATTTTTTGTTTTAATTTTTTGGCCCAATTATTAATGGGAACAATACATAAATAATGTTTTAAGTATCACCATTTCAAAAGTAAGGATAGAGGGTTTAAATTTCAAAAATCAGGTTTTCTTTAAAATTTATTTATAATTTAATTAATTAATTATATATTTTATTAATAAATATATAAAAGTCACAGATCTATGCAATTTGGTCACAATTCAAAAATTTTAAGGTCACAATTCAAAAATTTAAAAGTCACAATTTGTTCATCGGTCACAAATCACAAATTTTATAAGTCACACAACTTATTTTATGATCACAAAATATCAAATTATAGGTCACAGATTACTTTTATTGGTTACAACTCGATTACA
>CAIGRN010056098.1:0-12058 GCA_903798345.1 Fraxinus anomala
TGAACATTGAAGGTAGACAATGATTGAATGAAAATTACGATTGGTAGCTGCCACGTTTCCCCTTTCCCTTCTCGTTTCTTCTTCCTTCTCCTTTCTTCACGGCTTCTTTCTTTCCCCCATTTCTTTCTCCTATCTTTCTGCTTCTTCCTCCTATCCTGCATCACTATTTCATTGCACTCTAATTACATAGATGTTTATCCACTTACTTTAAATATCTTTTGCATAATTGATATATCTGTTTAATAGTAAATCTTATTAATTTTTTAGAAACTGGTCTTTCAATTTCAGGATACATCTAATAAATGTACGTATTATCAAATCTCATTAAAGTACCTTTTTATAACATTTTTCGAATTATTCTGCTTCAATTTTTTCTTCTCTTTTTTGGTTTAGAAAATATGAGACCGTTGTACGAAGAGATTTTCAGATTAGTTACCCGTATGATAGGTTTGCTTTCGAGGCTTTCAATTATATTAATGGATTCTCTTTCAACGAAGGTGTCCCACAATTATAAGTATAACATCTTGAAGACATGCTTCTGAGCCGAAGTGGGTTTGGATAATCATTTTCTGACGAACTTCTATAGCAATTCCTATAACACCTATAATAAGTACAAAGAAGTTGTGGTGTTACGTATGTATTTTGTATATGGTAAAGTTGAATATGAAAGGAACAATTATGAAATATTAAATGGAATTATATTGGTTATAAATTAGTGTATTTGGAACTATACTTATGTCAGCATTACTATCCATGTAGCGTTCCAGTTGGTTAAATGGGGTGAGCTGGTATCTTGAGAAGAGGAAGTTAAGATTATCTTCACAAAGTTCTTTTATTTTTGTCTTCCCGGTTATGTTCTAGATCTTGTCTTCAAGTGATCCTTTAAACTCGTTTCTATTGTCTTTCACTGTTGCGTTCGATAGTATGTATGTTTTCCCAAGTTTGAGTTCATCTGCAAGAGCGGTAATATTTGCATCGTAGAGAATAGTTGTGACTTTGTTACCCTGTTGAAACATGGAAATGATATATATTTATATATATATTTATATATATATATATATATATATATTAACAAAAGAAACATTCATTATTATAGATATGTATATATTTACCTCTAAATCCATTAAAACAATACTTTGCTATCGGCTAGTGATGTTGTGAGCAGTGTTTGGTTGTTGTTTCCCTATGACTATGACTTTTGCAACCAATTCTTCTCAGATGTGGAAATCTATGGGATAAGTTTATGAATTGTAGCCATTGTTGATATCTGTTAATTACATTAAAAATGTTTTTCAAGTTTGGTATAACTTTTGTTCTTGATTAAAAGAGAAGTAAAATAAAAAGTAGTAATGTGAAAAGAATTTACCAGTAATGAGATAAAGACGGAGTTTTGAAAGCGTTGGTAGCTATAACTGGAGATTGTGATGTTGATGCTGAGGGAATAAGCTTGGTATTTATAGAACATGTAAAAGAGAGTAATAGTAAAATAATTGCTTTTAATTTGAACCATGTACTTGGCTGTTTTAGAGAGAAGGATTGGAGTGTTTATTCTACATGTATCTAGCAGTAAAATATGAAAAGATTCAGATGTATGTGAAGTATAGGGTTATAAAGTCTTCCATCAAAAGTTGGTATTATCTTTTATAATCTGTATATGCAAGTGTCATTGTAAAATATCTATTTTAGATATAATCTACAAAAATTGTTTTAGTTCTCATCTTATAGTCGTTTGAAAAATAAGAAGTATGTATGGAAGTATATAAGGCTACAGTTGTTAGTGATATTTATTTTTCATTTTCGTAAAATTAGTATGAGAAAATGTACATGTATTATTTTACGTGCTGTATGTTCATGGAGTTGTGTAGACTATTTCGAATTTGAGCGACGTAGTAATCTTCAATTTGTGGATGAAGATGACCAAGATGATACGTATATATGTTTTGGGAAAAAAAAAAAGCAGTAGTAAAGTATTTGGATAGTCATAAGTATATGAAGTCGTGATTGTGTATTTTATCATGTTTCGTAGGAAGACATTGAAGTTGTTATTGTGTTAAATCAATTAAAATTGGTTAATATAGAATAATACAAGAATAGCATATATAGGTTGCTATTTTGAAAATATTTTCCCAAGATGACTTTAATAATTTGGCACTCTAGAGAATTTTGTTACAAGAGTTCTTTCATCATCATTTTAGGAAACATTTGTAACCTCTTTAAAACATAAAATAAGATTGAGCCACACAGAGACTTTCAATTGATCTCAGAGACATGTTTATCTAAAAAAAGCTCAAGAGCCAGATTACTGAAGCTTACACCAATTTTGCCCACTGAAGCTTACAAATGAAGATTTACACTACAAAGATAAGTACAGAACTACATGGAGAATGCTTACAGCCTATATGAAAGTGAAGAAGAACTATGAAAGACAGTTAAAATTTGATGAACTATAAACAATTTTAAATTTCCAATCTATAACAACCTTAAAATAACAGAAATTAGTGTCAAGGTATCAATTTGTAACTTCGAAAGGAATTCATTATGTAAAGATCAATATTCAGCAGACTGATAAACAACATATAGTTGATGGGAAGTAAATTACTGCGCATGCAATATAACTCATTGTGCAGATTTATAAGAGCTATGAGAACAAGTATTTATAAACAGTAGCTGATTTAATAAAAACACTCAGTTAATGCTTAGATTTGTCCTTACAGTATTTCTACTTGATAAACCTTGGATGACAAGAGGGATTTCTCCAGAATGAATAATAACTGAAGCATTTGTTGGATCTATACCCACGAAAACCAATGGTCACAAACACAAAATAATATTACAGGACTTGATATGTAATAGCAAAATGGATGAAAAATTTACAAATTAAGATATACTTACTATAGTTCTTTTTTAATACTATAGTGCTAAAGATTTAATGATGTTACCAGTGCGGGAGTTGGAGATTCCTCCAATGCCAAACGCTGTAAGAAAAAAGTTTTAAAACATTTAGTTGTTCAAGAAGAAAAATTCATTAAATGACGCCCAGAACAAGAAAGAAATTATGATAAACAAATTAAGTGCTCATGTGAATGTTAAACTTGGGGGTAAAAACGTGTAATTGAAAGGATCATAAGCAAAATTTGGTAAATTAGAAGTAATCTTTTGTTTCGATTCTGCATGAACAAGAATTAATTAACATTTAAATAACCAAAAATCGTATAATAGTAAAAAAGAGAATTAGCTATTTGATTTTGAGTACTCTCTTAGTGGAAAACAGAAAGTAAATTGCACTTAAAAAGAGAAAGGATTACATGAAAGACGACAGCATGACTGCGTTTGAAAAAAAAATGCATTCTGTACTTTTCTAAGTTATACATTGTAACCCCGAATTATGAGAGTGAACTAATAGCTCTACTTGGATTCTATTTACTTAGCAATAAGTCTTTCATATGAATGACAAATTTTCATGGTCATTCGCAAGCAATTTTATTTATTCAGTTGGGTTATTAGTACAATCGGCAATTCAAATGTGAAATAGTGGATACTAAACCCTAATATATAAAAAAATCGCAACTTACTATGTTACTTTCTAAACTATCAAACTAAGATCCATAAATAGTATTTCCTTTACAATAATAAATATTTACATATTAAAAAGAAAAAAATACTAATCATATAATTTGCATATTTTTTTAGGCGTCACACTTTCTACTAAAGTAAACAGCACTTTTTTCATTAACGCATGAATTTTGGCAGTCGCAGATTATAAAGAATGGTCATCAAATATGACTAAGAAACTTCTTCAATTTTCCCATCTTCATAAAATTTACTTAGTAAATTCCATACTTAATTGTTAGCCTTCTTTATTGCATGGGAAATTATTTCAATGCTCCAAAGATTTTGGTACTTGGCTTGCAGTAATTGTAAGAAAACATCCAATGTAGACTTCGGGGTCAAATTCATAAATGTCGTTTCTGCAAGTTTGAACATGCTAAAGCAATATCAATGTATCATCAACCTCTAACAATGTATTCGACAGTTTATTAAAAGCAATACTTCATTCAAAACATAGTTTGTAATTTCATTAACTTCTCTATGCAGAGCAAATGTTTTTGTGCACCTTGAAGATATATTTGGAGGATTGAATGACAGCATGATAAGTGAAATGGCAAAAAGGTTGTTGGTAGCTATTGCTACTGAAATAATGAATCATATTGAAAAGGTAAACCTCAAGTACCAATAAACTCTTAACATTTTTTTTTCGTATACGTCAACACATCATAGTCAATTACAATCCCCATATAGCAGGATCCGAATGTACAATTAAGCGATGTGATGAGGACTGAAAATGAAAAAAAACAACTCTTCTACCTAAAAGTGACACCAAGAAGACAAAATCCACCTAAATATCGATATGAAATCATATTCAATTCTTCAAATGCAATCATGGAACTAGATTATTCTCCTATGACCAGTGATATCATTAACTCAGTCACAACAGATGACAGTTCAAACAAAGCAACCACAAAAGGCAATTGCAAGAGGGCTCTGTTCCAAATTGCAGACGAAAAAGTTGAGACTGGTTTAAAGAAGAAAATGAAAACTACCATAGAGGATGACCAAATCGGTGTTATTAACTCCGAGGAAAAACCCAAAGTGAAAAAATGCAAATTTATTTTTTGACAGAAGGCAGTCGCACCATATGTTGTTTCTACAACTCCAAGGAAAAACAACCTAAGCAGCCTAATCCACAAATCTGCAACATAATGATGTTAAATCTTTAGTTAAGACTCAATTGTTTCATGAAGTCATACTTCTGCTTCAAATGGTTGTTTTAAGTATTTTGATATCTTTTTGTTGGTTACAAATGTAAATAATACAATGACATAGAACACTACTTGTACACTCGCTGTCCATGTAAAACTTGTTTTATTATCAATAAAAATAGCCTTCTTAAATCCGTGTTTCATTTTCACATTATTTACTCATCAATCTTACTTCATTAAAGATACTCATCTATTTCATTAAAGACTCATCTACTTCATTAAAGATACCTTATAAGAAGCACCATTTTTTATATATTTAAAATTGAAAAGAAAAAGGTTGTGTGTTTTATAATTAATGTAAAATTATTTTGGATATTTAACAAATTTTAAATTAAATGAAAATGGATATTTATAACTACAAATATTATTATTACGAATACAAAAGTCTTTACATTTCATTTGCCAATTTACACTTCATTTTCCAAATCAATAAATATCATTTCCACTACATGTTACTAATTACAACAAAATAGCATTTACACTTTCACCTTTCAACAAAAATTCACAATTCATTAGCAAAAATTTCACTGAAGAAGCCTAAAAGACACCACCACCGTCACCGCACACATATTCATCACTGAAAAAGGTAAGTAATATCAAATTTCTCTTCGCACTACACACGCGTAGGATTGTTTAGAGACATGTTTCTGGCATAGATCTACTCGAAAATCTCCGCGTGCAGAGAGACCGTGTCTCCGCGCAACGCGGAGACGTGCACGGAGATCCCATGTCTCCGCGCTGCGCGGATGGAGTCTCCGCGCACCATGTCTCCGTGTATGCAGAGATCCGGTGTCCGCACTCAGCAAAGATATGGTCTTCCCGAGCAGAAATCTCCACCCACAGGTGCTCCCTCCATTGTTGGAGAACACCCTCCACTGAACATGCCGGCTTCAAACTCGAATTCCATTTGTTTATAAACAAATTTTATTGTTAATATAGATTGTGTTTTTTTAATATCCAAATTATCAATATCTTAAAGATTTGTAGAACTTATCAACGCAGATCAACAAACATCTTTAATGTGTAGTAATTTTCATGAACTTATATATCAAGTTATTTATAGACCAAAAGAAGAACAACAATTCAATAGAAAATTAGTTCATGGATTCATAATGAGACTTGTCAACTGTGGTAAAAACAATGAAGTTTGGGTGAAGTTAACTAACAATTTGGCCTGCTTTAGTATGCAAGATTTTTTCTCATCACTGGATTACCTTGCCACGAGGTATCTATTAATCTTGACTTCAACAATGATCGATTTTAAAATCAATACTTTATGGTACGAAAAGAATTAGTATGAGAATGCCTTTTGAAGTATTCCATCTATGTGAAGATTAAGAAGATAAACCCAAATTCGGACTGGTGATGTTGATAGAATATGGTTTAAAACATACTGGAAGATACATTGATTACAGAACTCTAGGTTATGGCTGGACAAAACCCAACCAAACACGCCCAATCCGAACAAACCCGACCGGTTTGGGTTGATTTTTTGTTGTTTTTACGCAGGTTGGGTGGGTTGACTGTGTAGGTGGATTGGGTTGGGTCGGGTTATGAGTTAACCCATAAAACCGAATAAACCTGTTCAACCCAACCCGAATAAACCTGCCCAACATTTTAATTGCCAAAAACATTTCTTGACTTCATATAATTTAATATCTATTTGTCCATGTAACATTTTTGGGCATGAAATGCCAAAATAATTCAGATTTTTTTTTTATCATTGCAATTATAGAGACCTAATATTATATAAGTCATGATTCAATATTAAACCCGCCTAACAGTCCCAACCCGACCCATCTACTTTAATCTTTATTGACAAGTCGTCCAAAATCGATCAACCAAACCCAACCCGATCGATACTTGGTTGAATTGGATTTCAACATTTACACGGGTTGGGTTGGGTTCGGTTAAATTTTGATCAAACCGATCATGTTGGGTTTGGGTTAAGGCAAAAACTGACACAACCCAATCCATGCCCACCCCTACTCTGGGTATGGTTGAGCACCTTCACAACTTCCTTAAGTATCTATGGGGCTGTAGAGCTTATTTTGTTTTATTAAACTCACTGGAAAAATCACAGCTGAAACGAGTAAAAAAAATACAACAAAATGAACAAAACAAATGTAAATATTCATTACATAGATATCCACTTTCGTTCCATGTACTTTTCTTCTATTCTTTTATTTTTCACCAATCTATATATAGTTTAGTTTACTCGTATAAATCTTATATATCTAATATTTATTTTCAATTATATTTCAGTATTGGATATACGAAGCATTCTCACAAATTGGACAAAAATTTGGACGCCTTAGATATAAAATATTACAAAGTCCAATAATGCACAGATGAAAGCCAAATAAAATATTAACGTAGAAAATAGTTAGACACTTTTTGACTATCGAAGAGGTAATTTAATTATTTAATTATATTTCTTTATTACATTACATTATACATTTAATTATATTTTTTTGTCCTTTTTCAAAAAAAAATCAGAATAAATCATTTAAATATTTCAGATAATTATAGATCCAAATGTTTGCAGTGTTACAGCCTACAGAGGAAGAATTGCAAACACTATGGTACACAACTCTTTCATTGCCACATGACAACCAACATAATATACTAGTTGGTATTGTGAACGGAGAATTCAATAATGTACCACAAAAAATCCCAGATAACACTGATAACATGCATCGTCCTAGTACTTCAATGACATATAATTCAACTGAAGCTGGTCCAAGTTCTACTTCTATTAGCTCCAACTATGTAACTAGAAAGGAAATAGAACATATGTTGAACATATATAGGCATGATATAGTATCAGATATATCTGACTTGTGCGACAACTTGAAAACAAACATTGTTGAAGAATCAAGGAAACAAGAAGGCCACTACCAAGCAATTCTTCAAAACCAAAAAGAATTATTTGAACAACATTAGAAGTGGTAGCAAGACAACTATCAACACATACAATTTAGTATGCAACATGTGAATACTTCAAGTTTGTGCGATAATTTGTTTAACGCACGCATTACTGAAGAATCGCAAAACCAAGAAGTCCAGTACCAAAAACTTCTTGACAACCAGAAACAATTCTTCCAACAACAAGAACAATGGCAAGAAGAACACTACCAAGGCATGCAATCTAGCATGCAAAATTATGTAGATACTAGTTTAAGTTCAGTAAGATCTTATATTGATGAACAAAATAGCAATATGTTGAACAAATTATCTGACTGGAAATCAAATATAGAAGCTGTTATAGCTTCTCTCCAACAAGATGTTCTTGTCCATAGGAGTCCGATTACAAAACATGTCTCAACTTCTCAACAAATTGAAGATATTGAAAGGTAGACAAAAGAAAAAAAACCTAAAGGTAAAAAGATATAGTCTTTATCACAATCCATAGGTTATCCTTTAAAAGATTATCCTATTGACAGCTACGCAACAATTAGAGATTGGGTAATAAAGAATCCATCAAGGTAACCAATCTAATTCTACTTTATTATCTTGAATATTAAAATTTTAATTTGATTTATTTAAAACTAATTTAAATTATATTATGTAGTGCATATTTGGATGATGGAACTGGCAATCTGTACGGAAGAGACACATTAAAAACTATAATGGACACAATACAGGATATCAATACTGTGGTTAGTAAAGTTTAGTTATCATAATAAATTTCATTTCATACTTAATATATTTAATTTACATCTATTTATTTTATTATAATCTTGACCTAGAGTTAAAACTGTTGAGGTGGCTCATTAACGACGGATGTACCCTTGTTTCAAAATAATATGCAAATCTAGACTTCCAATTTGAAAATGAATGTACTTGTCAGATGATGTTACAAATAAGCATACAAGAAGGAAGTGCCAGTACAGATTCATTGGATTTAACCATTTTAGGAGAGTACATAAATGACAATTTACCAATAGCTGGTCGTCCATGGATAACATGCAATTATCTATTAATTCCATGCTCGTATCTAGGCAACAGTTGGTATCTCTTTCATGTTAATTTTCGCGAATGAAAATTCCAAATATATGATTGTAGCCACAATGTTCATACTCCACAACAGGTCAGGGCACATGCAAAAGCAGTATTCACTTTAGTCCAAACATTGTTAATATCTTCAGACTTTTCCTCCATCATACGAGATATAAGGAAAAATAGAAACAAACAAATGGAGTTGGATATCATACCTTACCTACCTTGTGCAAATGATGGGTGAGTATTTAAACTATTTACTGTTTACTGTAATATTTCATTTTCTATTTAATTTGATTTTACATTTATGGTACTAATTTAATCTCTAACATAAAACTATTTCTTTTATAGGCCAAACTCTACAATTTTTTGCTCAAATACATAGAATGCTTCATTCTAGGATATCCAATAGAATCAGTTTTTTCAAACATGATGATTATATACAGACAAAAGATTGCAGTAGATATTAGTTATAATGAATACTTTCTACATCCTCGTTGATCCTGATACTAATGGATGATCATATTTGCACAAAAAACTGCTTGAAACATATGTTACAACTCATTGAATTCGTACTGAACAACTGAGCTGAAGAAACTCCCACACTTACAAACAGAAAGGTGACATATGAAATCAATTGTCCTTCATACTTATACACGTGTCAAATGTCCACCTTTGGAACAGCCCTTCCAATTGCGAATTTTTATTCATTTTACCATTTAATAACTCATAATCAGATCTTGGTAAATAATTATTTGCAACTTCACTCTTCAAATTTCTGTGATAGTTTCTTCAACAGCTGAAAATGCTTTATATTTTCTTTATTTTACCGTCTATATGATTTTTTTTTCTATTTCTTCAATGTATATATTTTTGGTGTTTGATTTGCTCTTTGTGTTATGGGTGGAAGCTATGACATCTGACTTGAAGACTCAAAGGAATAATTCATGTTTGCTGTTGCGCCTGCAACAACTAAAGTNTTTTTGGTGTTTGATTTGCTCTTTGTGTTATGGGTGGAAGCTATGACATCTGACTTGAAGACTCAAAGGAATAATTCATGTTTGCTGTTGCGCCTGCAACAACTAAAGTAATCTGTTTACATCCCGTGTCTGCCCCCATCATGATAAGGTTCAACGATGTGATATTCTAATGGCCTCAGTAAAACTTTAGCAATAAACATTAACAAAGTTATGTTCCAGAGTTAGTGATTATGCTGGCAATTGAACTATTTTTTCTTCCATTTTTTTAGCTTTAAGATTGTGTCAACATGTCATTTGGGTGGAAATACTTGTGCATAACAATTGGAATACTGAGGTCTGATTCGATGATTTGTATTACACGGATTCATTATTCAAACAAATATATTTAACAAAGAAAAAAATATTATTTATATTATCATTGTTTTGAAAAACTGCCTGTTAAATTTTAGTCGAATTTAGAATGTTGTTTCGAATTTAGAACATTGATGGCAGTGTTTGCACTCTGATGGTTACAGTTCTGGTTCTTGAGGTAATCTTCTCAGAAAATTTTAGTAATTGTGGTATAAGTGTGAATCACAATATTCATGTAAAAAAAAGTTTTGTTTAGACACTAGGTTAGTTCTAGAATGTGGCTAAAGAATCACTGCATAGCATTTCATGTCACTTTTACTGGACAAGAGAATAGTAAGAGTTAGGTTGCATTTTCATGTTGTTCACTTATTTGAGCTGATGAAACTGCTCATTTATGGAAATTGGGCATAATCAATGCTAAGGAATTTATTCACATAATAACTATGGTAAGTCTCTAATGACTTCATCACTTTACTTAAAGCATGTTTGGCTAAGGTTAAAAAAAACTTTTCCTACCAAATAAGCTTAGACATGCTTTTTTTTCCCTTACTTTTAAGTTAAAAAAGTTACTTATTTACTTATAGATAAATTTTTTTAAGCTTAGAAAAAGAAGCTGTTAGGGAATTTTTATTAACAAAAGCTTCCTAAACTATGCACATTATTTATGTTTTACATATTTGTTGTTGAGATTCTAATTTAGTTATAAGTCGATGTTCTTGATTTGTAGCCATATGACCATCATCATCACACGGGCCTTCTCATTCTAGAAAAGGAGTGGTTTTCCAGTTACGAACAAGCTAAAACTGTTGCTTAATTTGCTGAATTAAAGTTTAAGAGCGAAAAGGCTGCTCATGCATTTGATTTGGTAGATGCCAGAAAGTGGGAAGACAGTCTGAAAAAGGCTGTTGGAATTGGGAACGAATTTGCTAAAAATGTACTATCTTGTGAGGTTTTCCTTTTATTTTTATGATGTGTATGGTCCTTGTCATAGTTTCTAATATGGTGAACTTATGTAGCTTGAAAATTCATTTGATGAGACGTGCAGAATTGGTCGACGCAAAGGTTGTGGTAGAGACTAAACTGTCTGAGGCACGAAATGTGATAGCAAATGCTCAAAAGAAGTTCATGAAGGCAAGTTTGTTAATTATTTTTCCCTTGTAATGTTCTCTTGGTATAATGATGCAATAAAGTGCTAAAACTTATTTCTCATAATTTTTTTTTGCTTAGGTGAGAGCAGAGAAACTATCCAAATAGATGGACTTTATTTTGAAGGGCATTGTGCAACTTGTAACTTGGCATCATATCAAGTGGCTTGTCATGGGAGCGGCTGCTAATAAATATTATTCCAGGCATAAAGCTATTAAGATTTTTTCTTTATGAAGGACTTCATCATCTTGAATAACAATAGCTTAATTTTTCAAGAATGTGTAATTTCAATTTATCTAACTATAATAAAAATTATTATCAGTCATTTCTCATGGCTATAATTGATATATTCAAGGCAATTCTTCCTTTGTTATAGCAAATCCCAAAATGGCATAACCAAGAAAATTTCTCTTGCTTTGAAAATTGACAGCTCATATTGTAAAAGACGACTTTTCCACATTCACAAAAATGTTGTTAAGTTTTGCTGTATCCTGACTCATTTGTCAACTGAAGTGAACTTGTGGTATGCTATTCATGAACTTTAAAGAAAATTCATTTGAGATTTAAGTGGAGATTTCCATTTATGCACACATTTAAAATTTCTGTGTACTTATTTTTTATTCAAATTACTAACTGTAAAATGTTTTGCTACATTTAACACACTAATATTACGTTCAAAATAACCTAGTTCGGGCATTGCATAGGCAAAAATTAGTGTGTGTGTGTGCGCGCGCGCGCGCGTGTGTGTGTGTATATATA
>CAIGRN010056125.1:0-18897 GCA_903798345.1 Fraxinus anomala
TTCAATTGGAGAAGCTGGTACTTTTAATGCTTTATGTGATATTGGTGCGAGTATTAACTTGATGCCACTTTCTATTCTCAGGAAACTCGGTTTGGGAGAGGCTAAAGCAACAACGATGACTCTGCAGCTGGCTGATAGAACCCTAACTCGACCACAAGGGATTATAGAAAATGTGCTGATTAAAGTGGAGAAATTCATCTTCTCAGCGAATTCTCTTATTCTAGATATAGAAGAAGACATGGATATTCCAATAATCTTGTGGAGACCATTTTTAGCAACATGTCGAACTTTGATTGATATGGAGAAATGTGAGCTAATCTTAAGGGTAGATAAGGAGTAAGAAGTTCTTAAATTATATAATACATCCAAACAATCATCAGCCCTCGACGAGTGTTAGTGTCGCAATGAAGACAAACTATCCCTTCAACAAAAGTGCTAGAAAGGAAAACCAAAATGTGGAGGATTTCTTGGTAGAGACGAGAACGGAGAATTTAAAGTTTGGAGGGCTAAAAGAAGATGCAAAGCTGAGAATTGCAAGGAGTACAATGGTGAAATTCTTCGTCTTGAACCACTATGAACTTACCGAAGTAAAGTCAAGCTATAGACTATAAATTAGTGTTGGTTGGGAGGCAACCTAACAATTCTTCCCTTTTATTTATTTTGTTTTATGCACTAAATTTGGAAATCTTCGTATTTTTTATAATTTTTAATAATATTGAGTTATTAATCGCCTTTATATGACATAAAGAGTATGTGCATGGTTCACACTTCGTTTACTCCATCATTTTCACTTTCACATCTCCATCGACTGGGGAGTATTCCTAACCCTATTTTTTTTTTTATCTTTATGTAAATTTGTCTTTAAATTTTTGTGCCTTTAATTTATGCTATTCTTTACACATTGGAGACAATGTTCTGTATAAGTTTACGGGTGAATTCATCATGTTATTGTAGTTTTCGTATGATTGTGTGAAAAAAAAATATTAAGTTCATTATGTTACTGCAGTTTTCGTGTGATTGTGTGAAAAAAATCTGCAGTTTTTATTTAGTTTTGATCAATTTATTTTCTAGCATTATATTACAGTTTTGTGTGTTTGTGTGGTTGATAACTTTGCTGGCTATGATGTTGAATATTGGAATATATATGGATTATGGATAATGGAAATAGTGCACTAGTTGATTAGTCGAAGCTTGTTTATGTAGAACTTGACATTTGTTATTCACGATACTCATGTGTGATATATTTGGTTGGTGATTTGATTCAATATGTAGAGAATAGTTGAACATAGAAAGTAGACCCAAATAACCTCTATTATATTACTTCATAATCCAAATGTAGAGTAGTTTGGTGATGATTGAGCTATTATAGGAAAACATGGAGATGAGTAGGGTTCCCTGCATGATATCAACTTGTGTGGATTGTCTAAAACTAATGAGATAAGGACGAGGTGAAAGTTTTAAGTTAGATGTTAGTTTTAGAAACTAGATGTCTAAAAGAAAAGGGACATACACTAATTTATGTATGAATAAAAATAATAAAAAATCTTTTCGAGCCTGTATAACTTGAGTGATTAAGCCTGTGAGAGTGGTTGAAAACCTGGTACCCTATGATCATCTGACTTGAGAGTTATCGGCCTAAAACTCGTTATATGGGTTATATAGAAAGCAAATGAGAAGATATTTATTTTTTTGAAAAAAAAAAAAAGCAATTACGTTGATTAAGCCTCAGACATTCGGTCGATAGAACTATACATTTAATGAGAGGTAAGTAACTTAGTCGAGTTTTGAAGGTTGAAGCAATAAAAAATATAGGAGAATCTTGACTTGTTAAAGTGTGAACTTGTAATAATAAGATCTATCCAAACTAAGAGAGGATAAGGAATATAATTAAATAAGTTCAATTTAGGAAGCACCTCGAGAAAATTGAGTGAAAAGCATAAGTTTAGAGGGGTGTGTGTCTCTCGAGCGAAGTAAGAAAATATTTGACTACTATAGGTTAGGTGCTAAGCAATCATAAGCTTGACATATCTACATGAGTTTACACACACACACACACACACACATTAAGTTATGCATATTACAGGTGGAGATTGATTCGATTTTTACACTCTTAAAATTGTTCATTTTGTTTAGTACTAAGTTCAAATCCTAAGACACGACAGGTTGTCTAACCATGTTTTATGTGGAATTAAGTTACAGTTTTGTTTGAGAACAAACAATAGTTCATGTTTGAGGGTGTTGATAAGTGCGTTTTACATACTTAGTTTAGGCTACAAACATGTATAATTGTGAATAAATATGTGAATATAGCTTAATTCGATGAAATTTGTGTTTTGCAGGATAACAATGATGAATATGGCAAAAATTAGGAGAAAGACGGGAAAAATGACTAAAATGAAAGAAAACAAAAATTCAGGGACTAATGTGCAAATAATCAAAAGATGATCCGGAGGAGAAATTGTAGATGTGAAGATGGAAAGAACTAATTGAGCATTGTAATAACACTTTGGAGGAAAAAGAAGTTGGAAAAGAGGCCGAGAAAGGCAGAATGAAGTTCAAGGATCAAATTACCACATGTTGGAAGATTATTAGTCTATGCGGTCGCATAGACTCATCCAGTAAAAATAATGAGGGTGACTAACTCTTCTATGTGACCTATACTATGCGGTCGCATAGTAAAAAACTTTGACTAAAATTCTGGTTTCCTATTTTGATTGAAACATTTATTGAAACAAATCTTGGGTCGTGTATTTAAACCATAGGGCCGTCCTGAACGAAGGGGGACTGATTTTTGAAGGTTTTCAGAGAGAAAAGAGGCAATAACACGAAGAACAACACAATAAGGCGAAGATTAAATTCAAGAATCGAATTGGGTGATGTCGTTATTTACTTATTTTTCTGATTTTCTTCTTTTCATCATGATAGGCTAAATCAATTCTGTAATTAAGGCTAGATGAACTATGTAATATGATTTTTAATTCTTAGTTTTACATTCTTGACAATCAAAAACACGTTTTGGAATATTTGAAAACATATTTTGAGATATTTGAATGATTTATATGATTTTATTTTCTCCACAATTATATGCGCAAATGATTGCGTGAATTTGGTGGCTTATTTCATGCATTCGAAAGAAGGGAAATATGTTCGACATATATAAATCATCATAAAATCTGATAGGGGATATAAATATATCGCTATACTTTGTGTGAATCTTTAAGTGTTCTAAAAACACATGCATTCTTATATGTTCGCATCCGTCATAGAGATATAGTCAGGTCACATATTGGAATAAGTTTAAATTTACTCGAGAGAGACTGTTAAATAATTTAAGAGCATTGATTTTTCAATATTTCTAATCGTATGTCAAGGTGTATAACTAGGTTTAAAGAAGAATATTATATAGGGATTCGAAATCCTAGTACATTCATCATACGCTCGAAAACTCCAAATTACATTCAACGTCAATTGCATTCAGTGTAGTTAAATTATTCATCCTAACATAATGAGGTTAATTTAGTTATAATTTCATCACAACAATACTTCAACTTCATTATTTTGGTTAATGTCAAGTTAATTAAAATTAGAAATAATCAATTCTTGTGGGAACGATACTTGAACTCAAAATTCATTTTACTACTTGTTAACGAACCGTACACTTGCGGTAATTTTAATTAGACACATATTTTCATAAACATGTATATTTTGCTATTTTTTATATTGGGACGAATATGAATATGTTCTATCACGATCTCAACATAAAACATTATACACTCAATTGATTTCAAGATATGGATAAGTATCAATCTTGATTTAATTAATCAAATTATTCATCACGACCCTTTGTTGATCTATGCAAGTTACAATTGAAACCATTTCATCTCTAACTCCACCATGGTCAAGAAATTTATCTATCAACATTGGAGGACGAAAAGAA
This sequence comes from Fraxinus anomala, assembly GCA_903798345.1. Taxonomy (NCBI): domain Eukaryota; kingdom Viridiplantae; phylum Streptophyta; class Magnoliopsida; order Lamiales; family Oleaceae; genus Fraxinus; species Fraxinus anomala. The sequence goes on from CAIGRN010056125.1 coordinate 3,938, forward strand.
TGTTAAAATCTCTTACTATCCGAGATCGTTAAATCTTGTATTGGTTATACATCAATCTTCATATGATTTTCAACACACCCATGTGACGTTGTATTGGTGAACTTAAAAAAAATAAAAAATAAAAAATAAAAAAAATGGCAATATCCAAATGCCACCTAGGGTGTTGATCCTCGTATAAGATTTTATGAGACTAAAGTCAAATTACCAAAGCCACTCTCCACTAATACTAATATAGTAATTCATATGGAATATCCGTTACCAATTATAGAATGCTTTGTTCTTGTAACAATTCATTCACATACCCATTTAAATGCCTCCATATTTTATCTTATGAGATTAGCTTCTTTCTTCATAAGAAAGAAAGAAATGTGATATGTGCTAATTTATCCATAATTACGATATCTGTATCTCGTAGTTACTAACTACTAAGGTCAATTAAATGTCTAAGTAATGAATTTGACATAGCATTATCCCTAAAGTGTGATGAAATTGGTTTAACAATTTCAACTTACCTTGTACCAACTTTCCTAAACTACAAAATTTATAATGGCTTACAGTGAATTGTTGAACGCTGATAATGATATTAACCAATTTTTACATAGTTCTGATGCTCCGGCCTACTATTTTCTCAAGCAAATGATGTTCCAATTCTGAAAAATGTCGGTACTACTGAATCGACAACATTGGGCTTGAGGACGATTTGGAAGAAACCCAGAGATGTTTCTCTACTTTCATCGCAAAGTTTGTGAACCTACTTTTGTGAATGTTAGAAGCCTTCACAATAAATTATTGCAATTGCTATAATTTGACTTGGCATGGAAATAAAAAATTGGCACTACCCAACATAACTGGCATTACGAAAATAACGAGTTCGTATTGGGGATCTCAACAGTAGGCAGGCTCAACTTCAATTTCATTCAGGCCAAGAGGCTCTGACAAACTGGATTTATAATCTACATACAATGTAGGAAGGCATGATAATGTTCATAACCAGTGTCAAGTTGCGGCCTTCCACTCGACGAAATTCATATAAACATGTCTTTATTCGAGGTATTATGAAGGTATATTTTGTAACGATTCTATAAATTTATACAGGACTAGAAAAACATAAATTATTAACAATTTAAGAAATTAGAGCTATGTTCTTTCATTTACTTCTGATATGTGGTTTGAGAAAAATCGTAAAAGGATATATAATTAATACGCAGATTCCATTTCTTTTGAAGCGCAACGCTCGTCTTATATAATTCACTATTTGAACTCATGGTCATCAGGCCATGGTAATTTATTCTCGCATAATTCCTCACAATGTATAACAACAAATTCATTGAAAATCTTAGCCACTGATGAAACATTACAATTTCTTGCACAGTGCATCAGCATTTTTGAAAAATAGATTGAAATCTTCATACATGTTTAACATTTGCCTCATCATTCCTTCCACCGAAAAACTTAGCTAAATTTGGCATTACCTTTCTTCTCCCCCTGACCGTGAAAGATGTCGATCTAGGCACATTACTAACCATAGGAGATGCTGATATTCGATGTTTTCCTCGTCTTACAGGAGTCCTTTTTCCACTTATGTTCATCGATTTTCTGGGAAGTCTAATTTCAGGCTGCAAGTTTTCAGCCTCATACTTTTGCCTCCTGTTCTGTAACTCCTCCTCGACTATTTTCTTCGTGTGAAGTGATCTTTCTGTTACATTAATCTCTCGATCTTCATTGATCTTTATTTTTTGAGTTTCTCTTCGAGCTAGCTCAATTTTGATGAGTATTTCCTTTTCACTTGCTTTTAGAGCTTCGACCCATGCCTCAGCTGCTGCAACTTTTTTATCTGCGATTTCCTCAGCCCCAGATGCATGTCCTGTTAAGTAGTCGTATTCGAACTTTGAGATGGTTATTGTTGACTTATCCCGAGAAGCAGAAGCTCTGTCTCTCATCGTCTTCTCAATAAGCGACTCGAGATTCTGAAGTGCTGTGGCCTCTGATGATTTAGCTGTTCTCAGTTCTTGTAGAACTATCTGTAATCTTTCTTCAGCCAAATCTATTTCATTATCGGTCTTTTGAATTTCGGCTTTGGTTATTGCAGTTTCTTTGCTAGCGAGGGACAGTTCGTGTTTAGCTGATTCAGTTTCTGTTTTTAACTGATCAAGCGTATGAGACAGACTTGAAGCAGTTGATTTAGCCTTGACTTCAGAAGTGGACACTGCTTCCAATTTGGCCTTAGCCCTCAAAAGCTTCGAATTCAGATTCTGAACCTTCCGCTCTGCTTTTTCTTCTTTTCTCTTAAGTCGGGCTGATTCTTCTACCACATGTTTGAGCTCGTCTCGTACTATATCCATGGATGACATGAACTGAAAACTTTCTTCTTTAACTAAAGCTAATTCTTTCTTTGTTGCCTCGAACTCATCCTCGATGGACTCCAATGCAGACTCGGGAGCTCTTTGTATTCTCTTGTCCATTTCCTTGATTTCCTTTACATTCTCTAACATTTTGATATCAGACATTGTAATAGCCAATTTTTCTTCCAACTCTTCCGAATATTCAATTTCTTGGATCATTTCATTCATTTTCTTCCTAGTTTCCTCCATTGCATATAAGTGATTTTTGGCAGCTTCTTTTTTCTGGGCTTCAATTTCTTCGTATTCTTTAAGGGCCTCGATTTGTGCCAACTCAACTAGCACGTTTTCTTCGTTGATTTCTTCAATCTCCTTGGTAAGTGATTCGACTGAACTCGAATAAGAAGTCATTTTAGACACAGAGGATTCTATTTCCTTCTCCGCTCTTCTTTTTTCGTCTAAAATCCTAGCCATGTCTAGCTTGAGCTTGCTCAATTCTCGTTTAACAGATCTCAATTCTCTCAACACTTTTGCATGCTGGGAATTTTCATTGATCTTTACTCCTTTACTTTCTTCCCTCATTTTCGGTTTCTCCATTTCTCCCAGCTGTGTTTTTGCACGTAAATTCGATTCCTTGATTGATGAAGTTAGGCTTTTTACCGTCTTTTTTGCAGAAAAAAGCTCGGCTTCTGCTTGTGCTGTCACTGATTCTGCGAGTTTTCTGCTCTCGTTGAATTGGAACGTGTCCCGTCTCACCTGGTGAAGTTCTCTTCTTGTCGGATATTGCTTCTAAAAGTATGCAAAATGTATCGTTAGACATGAAAAAAGTGTCTAAAATTAAAGAAATGCATACGAAAAAAAGGCCTAAAAAAATACCTCTGAATAATTTTTTTGCATTTTCTTTTCTACAGAATTTCCATCTGTAGTTCTTTCTCCATAAGAATCAATGACCGCTTTCACTGAGCCAATTCTCTTTTCTTGCAACCTTCCTGTATCCATTTCCAAAGGGTCGTGCTCGAATCAGTAGAAACCTGTTAGAAAAGATTTTTCCCATGTATGAATTTTAGGCCCTAAAAAAACCAAGTTTTTGCAGTCAAAAGACTACAACATCAAAAGTGACTTCTTCTAATGCAATATTTCTTTTAAGCTCGACTCACTCACAATAATTTCCGTGCCATAGACACGAACCCTTTTTCTTGTTCCATCTAACACTGTATTTATTAACAAGATCGGGCTCGAATCAGGTGAAATCTATGACAGTTTTCTGCCCATGAGTGAATTTTAGACAATCTAAATACCATGTTTTGCAGTCAAAAGACCAGAACTACATGCTACAAACATCAAAAGTGACAACTTCTATGCAATAATGCTTTTAAGATTGACTCACTCGCAATAATTTCGGTGCCATCTACACGAACCCTTTTTCTCGTTCGATCTACTACTGTATTTACTAACAAGATTGTGTTCGAATCAGGTGAAATCTGTGACAAAGTTTTCTGCCCATGTGTGAATGTTAGGCAATCTAAATATCATGTTTTGCAGTCAAAAGACAAACATCAAAAGTGACAACTTCTATGCAATAATGCTTTTAAGATCGACTTTTTTCTCGGTCAATCTACTTACTGTATTTACTAAAATGATCGTGCTCGAATCAGGTGAAATCTGTGACAAAGTTTTCTGCTCATGCGTGAATGTTAGGCAATCCATATACCATGTTTTGCAGTCAAAAGACCAGAACTACATGCTACAAACATCAATCTTGACAACTTCTGTGCAATAATGCTGCTTAGCTCGACTCACGTAATTTTGGGGTCGTTTACGCGAACCATTTTCTCGTTGCTCAAAAAGACCAGAACTACATGCTACAAACAGCAAACTTGACAACTTCTGTGCAATAATGCTGCTTAGCTCGACCCACGTAATTTTGGGGTCGTTTACGCGAACCATTTTCTCGTTTCTCAAATCAGATCAAACCTGTTAGAAATTTTTCTTCCCATGTATGTTATTGCAATCCAAAAACCGGAACTATGTAGTACAGCATCAAAAGAATGTTGCTAAGCTCGATTCCCTATAATTTCGAGGTTATCTAATGAATCTTTTTTCTCGTCAATCTACTACTATACCTATTCAAAAAACTCAACAAAATAGACTTATTTACAAATCAAAAACGGTTCGAACATCTGTTGCAGAAATTATTACCTGAGACTTCTGCTAGAAATATAATTGGCATAAAAATTTCCTGTTAACCTGGAATTGATTTATCTACAGACTACAGTCCTATAACTTTAATAAGAAAACCATGAAGTATTTGATAAAACAGGAGGGATATGGCTCCTGACGATTGGCTATTATTGGTTGCATCACCAGCCATTGGATTTTTTCCCTGTGGACCCCAACAAAAATTGTTGTATTGGTAAAAAGAATTTTTTCCTTGGAATGTTACACCCGACAAGAACATTTTTCTTAGCTATAACTCCTCGTATTTTTAGTCGCCTTGATTTATCTTTCATTATTGTCTTGATCAAGATTAAGGATCATTTTCGCCGTAAAACATGTACTTTCTAGCCACTACGAAATTAAAAGACTAATATTCGCCAGATGTGATTCAATAAATAAATAGATATTGATGAGGCTATTGCTCCAGTCCAAGATTTGTTCCATGCAACAAGGGATTAAGTCTTTGTCTGTTTAGAATAGGAAGAGTCTCTATTTTCTTGTTTTGTAAAGCGAAGAACGGAATTCTATTTCTCGCTTATTTAGTCCATGTTTGGTACCGATTAAGATCTAAATTTTAATATAAGCAATAATTAATTTTAACCACATATTTTATGAGTCATACGACTTTTCAATTACAAATTTCATCAACTTCTATCAAAAGTTACTAAATATCTGATTTTAATCTCCACCAAACATGGCTCACTACGGCGTTGAAAAATCAGAACCTATTTGATATTTTCCTTCGAATGTGTTGGAAAGGAATTGAAATGTAATAAGATCGATGCATATAAAAGAAAATATTCTATATTGTATTTATGACATTTGGTCAAAATCTCTAATAGTTTTAAAAAAAAAATCATGACAATTAAGTCATTATTTTAACAAATTATAGTCATAATATTAACATGATAGTAATTTGGCGATGTTCGTATCAAGAGACAAAAACAAAATGCAAGAAAAATAAATTTGTCACATCATAGAGAGTTAGGTGCATGCATGGACAAATTTTGTCCTCGTCAAAGGTGCAAGCGCTGCCACGTTGTTAAACCTGAAACCATTGAGAGAACGTTCTTCTTGTCATGTAATGATTTCTTGGTAAAAGATATACTTTATAGATTTCATAAGATTCACAATAATATTCATATGGAATTTACAACTTATAAGTATTTAAATACACTATCAAATATATCCCAACACTTTTGAGGGTTGATACTGAAAAATGACGAGATCGAAAGTGACAAATTGGTCTAAATTTTATTTTAGTGGTTTTAAAGTGGTACATATCATTTCTAAATAGATGATTGTAGTGTATATATATAGTTATTTAAGTTATTGTTTGGATGATTTAGAAATTAAAATGTTTTTTTTTTTTGGCAATTTTGGTCCCTACCATATTCACTCCTTGTGGATTTAGGACCTATTGTTTGAGTTTGGCAAAAGCATCCCTATATCAACATTTCATTTACAGAAATGGTTCGTTTCGTCTAAAATGGCCGTTAAAATGTCGCGTGGAAGATTTATATCAGTATATTCCATAAGGACCTCAATTAACTTGACTTTGTTTAATAGTGAGGTGGACCGGAATTCGTAGTGGTTTTGGAGATCTAGGAGGAGGCAGTCAACAACGAGCAATATGTGTCCGAACATGTAGAGGTTTACAACTTGACTCACCAGTTACGAGTGTAATCGTATTTTGACTATCGATAGAAGCAACGAAAACTCCACAAAAATTCCTAAATAAACGTTGAATAACAAGACGAAGCCTTGCTTCGCCTCATTATGTCTAAGCTGATAATTTGCAAGTGGGCTGCGAGACGGGCAACGAAGGGAGATGTAAAGTTTGTTAATTTTTTATTTGATTGTATACAACAAATTGAACTTTATTTAACAATTATAAGCTTCTTTACGTAACACCATAACTCTTTTCTAATTTTTATTGACGAGTATTACCTAACATGCAACACTATGGTTAATATAATCAAGTGGACACACCATACCACTTGCAAATAATATTGACATATTTTTAAAGCTAGGTCAGACAATACATACAATATTAAGCCATTGTTTGGTAATTATTAAAATTCAAATTTTAATTTAAGTCAAAATCAACAATCAATTCTAAAGATGACAAAAGAGCCGAGCGGCTCATCGGTTGGGCTCGTGAAATGATGAGCCACGAGCCAAACGAGCCGAGCCGATCTCGTTGGTTTAAGGGTCGAGCCGGCTCGGCTCAGCCAATTGCCATGACTAATCAATGCTAATCACATATTTTATGGGTCTCACAACTTTTCAACCACATATTTATCAACTTTTATCAAAATTTACTAAAAAATTGATTTTAATCCCCATCAAACATGGCTAAAATAAGATAAAAATGATAAGACTGTGTTAACTGGCAATCACAAAAAAGAGGATATTGTACTATTCAAGGGTGCATAATAAATGTATGTCTCTTGGCCAAGCTTATAAGTGATTATAACAGGCCTCGAGGCAAGGTGTGTTTAGCTAAAAAGTGTGTAAAAATTTTATGTTCTACATAATCATAATATGTAGATAAAAATAGAGTTTGATTAAATTATAATTTATTATAAGATTTGCCAAACATGGACTTAAAAGTCTATTGGTGACTTTAAATTCTATTACAAGATTTTCTTGAAAAGTAAAACGGTGAAAGATTTATTATGGTGCGTTTGATTGCAAAAGTGAAAAATGGGTGGAAAAAAATGTTTTACAGGGAATTGAATTACCTGTAAATTATTTTACTCGAAATTGTAATTAATTGTATTTGATTGGTATAATTTTCCACTTGAAAAATGTTGAAAGTTTGTTGTCCTTTTGACTTAGTTTTTTATAGATATTGTCCATTAAAGTGATAATTTTTCTACTATTGGGTCTAGAATTTGTTCCAATTGTCAAAAAAAAATTGAAAAACAAAATTATCATACCGAATACAATTCGTTTGACTTTGTTTTGCAAGGAAATTGTTAATAAAAGTGAATTTTTATTTTTATTATTATTATTATTATTTTACAATGGTTGATAGAATTTGTTGCCATTGCTAAAAAAAAAAAAGAAAAAAAAAGTTGGAAAATGAAAAACCACCAAAACCAAAAGAAAATCAATTCCATGAAATTAAGGAAAAGTGGCGCGTGAGGGTTGTCTATGGAAAAAGATTTCCTAGGAAAATGTAAGCCATCAAACACTCCATTTTGTGGAAAATGGAAAAGATTTTCACACTTCCTTGGAAAACATTGCTTATCAAACACAACCTTAGAGGAAAACACAGGTGTGATTGAACAGCCTTCAATATATAAGGAAAAAGAAACAGCTTTGTCAAGAATGGGATTCGAACCCATGCCCTTTCGGACCAGTACCTGAAACTGGCGCCTTAGACCAACTCGGCCATCTTGACAGTTGAAGCTAATAGTTGCCTTTAAGATACATATTATTTATTCTCTTGTTTGGTCCACAAAATGAACCACGATAAATAGCATAGGATGAATTCTCCGTATGATTAGAAATCTAAAAATAAAAAATTATTAATGATATATTCGATTGAGTATTTTTCGTTCACAATTCTATTTAACTTTAATGTATCGTGATTTTAAGAAAATGTCCTAGTTCATTTTTATGTTATTTTATTCCATAGGAGATGTACTTACATTTACAGTGAAACAATGAAATTAATAAAATAATATATTTACTTTTAAAATATCACGTTCCATAAACTCAATATCCAATTAGGTCGAAAATTAATCAGATGAAAAAAGCATGGCTCATAGAGGTTGGGTCTTTCATCTTTCAATTACACAAGCATAACCAAACTATTTATTACCTAAGGCTTCGAGTGAGCGTTGCCTAAGCCTATCGTAACCATCACGATGGTCAATAGTAGCACTTACCAAACAATTTGTAAAGAATCTACCTTGTAACTGAATTAAAGATCAACATATGATTAGTAGTTTGATTGTGCATATTAACTCTATTAAATTTGTTGAACTCGATATTCAACAGACGATGTCATTAATAAATTTTAATTCCTCTCGTATCCAAGTTATGTTATTTACATGCACACTTGAATATCACGTTAGAATGTATGTGATAGTAGCTCCAACATGATGTTCGATCACAGTCATGCTATAGAATTAAAGTCGACGCTTGATCCATTTAATACACTCCAAGTCTATTAATGTCACTTTTAATTATTTTGTAATAAGGATAAATCACAAACACAAATAGTGAATTTGTCAATACTACAACATTTCAGTACAAGATGTCACCCTTATACACTAGTTGTGAACAAATTGTTTATGATCAAAATATAAATTATATCATACTATACTTCTCAACGCAAATACTCAACTTATATTATTACAAGTGATCATATATACTTTAATTTGCATGCTCAATAATAAATAAATGAAATAAAACAATTTTATTTAATATAAGAATAATTTTATTTATACACTAGCAAAATTATACTAAATGGACAAATAACCCAACATGATTGACGTGAGGGGGGTAGGGATGGCTATATCTAGAAGCGAACTCCCGAAGAATATGAAATACATTGATATAAGTTATGTTTTGGAGCGAAAGATAATATCGAATCTGCTTTGACTTACCAACTGATTTAAAGGCCAATTATAATCGAGGACAAACTAATGGTTAACGGCTATCATTATTAAAAAAAAAAAAAAAATTGAATACAATCCTATGGTTATACTGTATTTATTAAACAAAATAAATAGGATCGTGTTACATTTACATCTAGATTTATATAATGGATTACATAATACTACATGGTAATTTACCATTTACCAGTTTAAAACGCAATCAACTTTTTCATCTAATCTCTTCCTTCCACATCATATTATGTAATTCATTATATATATTTTTTTAGGTACAAGTAGCAAAATTTAAATAAATATCAATTATATTGTACTAACAATTACGTGGCTTTTATTTATTTAATCTGAAATCAAAATACAATTTAATTCCTAATGCAATTCTCTATTATTAAAGCATTTGATCTCAAGTAAAATTAGGTGTAATCATTTTGAGATTCTGTATGAACTTCATAGTGATTAGTATATAATATCACAATATTATAAAATTAAACATTATACAATGATGATGTTAATTTAAAAATACTATTATTCGTATATGATGATGTTTAAAAAAAAAAAAAAAAAAACTAGTATTCATGTTAACTCCAATCTATAATATATAAAATATCATATCAAGTGAAAATTATTTTTTTGGACGATTTTAACCCTAATATAATTCAATTATCTATAATAATACCTTATTTTTCGTTTTTTAATATGTAATAAATACTACAAAATTTTTGTTATGTATGAATTCCGCAATGTTAATTGTCAAATAATTAACATTCACATTATTCTAAATTCGATGAATCTTATTATAGATAAATTTATTTCTATTTATGTGTCTAAAAATTTTAGTGGGTGTTCAAATTTATGTATTAGCAATTAATTCTTATGTATCAAATGTAGTATAAAAATGTTGCTCATTTATAGTATTTCATCATCACAAAATATTTGAATTATAGAAGTTGATTTTTGATAGTACAATTTTCTTCTCTTAAATTTCTATTCAAAATTTTATATTCATTAGTTCGTTTGAGATTTATCAAATATTCCCAACAAATTAGTATCAAATATTACTTTTACAACACTTATAAAATATTTGAAAATAAAGTATAGTGGACGTTCAATTCTGACTAAATTACTAAACATGCCATAGTAATATTCTCGTATAGATTAAAGAAAAAAAAATATCTCATAAGTTGTAATATACTCAGAATCTAGCGTGCCAAACATGTAAAATAAACTTGTCTATTTAGATATATTGTCTTGTTATCCATTCTGCATATACGATATCGAAACTGTAAATTCGATATTTAGTGTGTAAATTCGATATTCTGTGTGTAAAATCATTATCTAAGTACTTGAAACACTTATCTAACAAATACATTCAACTGAAAACACATCACAATCTCAAGCAAACTTAAGCAAAAAGGGGAAAAAAAAAACGATTTTGGCAATCATATGATGCAACAAATCAACCAAAGTGTAGGAGTTAAGGAAAGTTAGATCAAATGTCAGAAATCAACTTAAAACAATATTAGTTTTTATGTTTCCAAAGGTATATTTTATATACAAAGTCATATGGTTTTGTATATAGGTTATAAATACTTTGTTGATTTCAAAATGTGACAATTAAGCTACCAAACATTTTTTATTCCTTTTTAGCATAGATGATCATCAAATTTACAAAGTAGTTTCATTGTGTCTTTATCTATGGATGCCTTAGTCGATTTAATGGATCTGGTATGGCTAAACTTATTTGACTGACAAACTTGGTGAGATTGTGTTAATTAACTAAAAAAAAATATCATTTTCACACGTAATTTAATTTCAGATTACTCATTTATGCTTTATATATTTATAGATAATGCTATTTCACGAACGCAATCAACCACATACCAAATGTCCCAACAAGACGGTTAACTTTACTAATACATATATGAAGAATGACTTAATTGAAACGCATATGTAAGTTGCGATACTATCAATGCTAAACAAATTAATGACTAAAATGATATATTTTAAAAGTAAGATGGCCAACATGATTTTTAATCCATTTTTATTTGCTAAGGTATTTGATCAAATGGTAAGAAATTGATTTGTGGACGTGAATTTCCACTATTCGACTAAATTTCAAAAAAATCTTATGAAAAAGATATTATCGGTAGAAGTTGAAATAGTAAATATTATAGTGATGGATAAAGATACATACTCTTTAGTGATACAAACATGTGATTTCTCACAAAATCTAAACTTGCCTTTATTTGCCAAAAAATTAGACAAGACTTGTAGTTTAAATTTTGTAAAGCTCATTAGTGGTGGAAATGGGATCCACACGCCATTAATAAAAAAAAGAAGAAAAGAAAAAGTAATAAGCTGTCCCAAAATAAGTGAAAGTGAACATAAAGTGAACAACTGTACCTATGCTCTTTCCATCCCATTTCTTTACGATATATTTTTGTAATTATATCCTCAACGCGGATTCAACTCTTGAAATTTGTCAACTACCATATTCATATTATCATACAACTGTCTTAGAACGTTGAATTCTCTCTCTCTCTCTCTCCTCTTCTTGAATAGCCTTTATAAAGGCTTTTCAAACGCCCACATTTTCCATCGAATTTCAAGAAATTCCTCTTTACTACTCAAAATTCAATAATTGCCTAAAATTTCCGCTTAAAAGAAAATTACTTATTTTCTATTCATCCATTCTAAAGCAATTCCTTTCTACTAGTCAGGATTATAATCTTGCTTAAATTTCTGCTTATTTTGGAAGAAAATTGCTTATTTCTTCAATGGGAAATTACATTTCTTGCACGTTGTCATCGCCGGTGGGCAAGCATTCCGGCGGGGCTGCAAAGGTTATTTTTCCGACAGGTGAAATCCGGAAATTCTACGAGCCCACAAAAGCTGCAGAACTAATGCTTGAATCCCCAAATTCTTTCCTCGTAAACACGAAATCACTTCAAATTGGGAGAAGATTTTCTGCACTAAATGCAGATGAAGACCTCGAAATGGCAAATGTGTATGTATTTTTTCCGATGAAGAGGTTGAATACTCCGGTGACAGCTTCCGACATGGGTACACTGTTTTTAACAGCAAATTCAGCTACAAAACGGACAGTGTCCATCTTGAGTGTGAGAATCTTGCCGGAATGTAGTGAAAAACCGGTGCCGAAACTGAATTTGGATGATATTGAAGAATTTTCGATGCCAGAGTTTCAGCACCGGCTGCCCATGTGCCGATCCAGGAAGCCATTGTTGGAGACTATAGTTGAAGAACCAGTTAATTTGAGAATATAACAAAATTAATTAATTTATAGGAATATACTTATTTTCTGAATATCCCTTCAAGTTTTAGCAAAATGAGAGACATTGATTTGTTATTCGTTTAGGGTTTGTGGTAAAGGGATGAAGATTGCATTGTATATGAAAGATTTTGTGCATTTTTCTTTGAACAAATTTGTGTTTAGTATCTTTTGATTCACGTTGCAGGCCATTATTTTCCATGGAAAATGGAAAACAAATTTCAACTTTCACTTTTGTCTTATTTGATACACTTTACTTTTCATGGAAATTTTCTTTCACCTTTGGCTCACATGCTCACCAATTCCTTGGTTTTCCAGCTTTGTTTTTAAGTAATTATAAAAAATTCTAGATACAATGGTAAAAAAATTATCACTTTTATTAACAATTTTCACACAAACAAAGTCAAACGAATGATGAAAAATTATACCAATCAAACACAATTAATTATAATTCTCAGCAAAACAATTTCTAGACAATTCAATTTCCTAGAATTTATTTTCTTTCCACCTATTTTGCACTTTTATAATCAAACGGACCCTACATGGCTTTCATTGGAGCTCTTGATTCGAGTTTAATTGCAAAAGTCTATGGACAATATCTAATTAACTTGGAACAATGCTATCCATCACCAATTCAATTTATGTGGCCACACTCATGATTGACCTGAGAATTTTGATGCCCTAGGTAATTAATTATTACGAGGCTCCTAACTCCATTTTTTACAAGTAATATTATCTAGCATAAATAATGCTACAACATCAACTTAGATGGCTTAAAGGTACATTTATGTTATGGTCTAAATAATATTACTCTTTTTTTTTTTTTTTTTTAATACAATCCAAAAGATACTACAATAGCGAAAGAAACTTATGAAAGAAATTAGTTGGTCAATTAACAATACAAACAGCATTTTCGACTCTTGGTACAATGCATTTTGTTGGCCCAAAGGAATGCACTGGAATTAATGTATTGGGCCAGGTTATTACAAGTTGTATAATACATAACAAATTTTCAAGATGGATTCTAGCTATAATTAAATTAGACTCGTGGTCCGTGGACCTTATGTATACAGAAAATTTCGCATCTACGTCGTTACAAAATAAAATTTCAAAATTTACTATGTGATATTTTATTTGAAGTAATACTTTGTGATATGGTAAATATTTTAAGAAATACTATATACCAAATTTCCAAATCAATACATACAGAATTCGAAAAAACAAAATTGGGCAAACCGTATCCCAGTCTGTATGTGGAGATAGTCATCCTTCTCATTGTTCTCTACTATATACGCCCATCAAGAAGCTGTCCCTGTTGCAGAAAGGTAATCGTTCCTTCATTTTTTCCAGTTTGTACATGTAATGTTTCAGACCTTAACAAAAATTATGATTCACGTTTCAAGAAGTTGTTGCAACTACATACATATATTCAATTTGTTTAATTTTTTGTTCACGAATACATTATAAAAAATTATAGATTAATAATGAATTAAAAACAAAAAGAGCCGGCTTGGCCCGCTAAGACTTGAGCCGAAAGCTCGGGCTGAGCCTCATTTTTTTGGCCGAGCTTTTGCTCGGCTCGGCTAGGCTCGGCTCGGCTCGGCTCGGCTCAAGCCCCAAAAAGTTCAGATCTGTTTTGCTCAAGCCAAGCCCGAGTTTTGAGTTTCGGCTCGTGGCTTGACTGGCTCAACTCATTGACATGAGTATATATATTCCATTCGAAATGTATAATTTTTTGTTCACGAATCACTTTATTAAATGTGTAATTCTTTGTTCCTTTTCAGATAATTTTTTGCTTGCTCACTTCTAGCCAACTGATACTAAGGATAAAAAACTCTTGACAGTAGGACTTTTCATCTTGACTTGGGGGTTGAAACTGGTGTAGTCCATCATTTAGCTTCCCTTCCAGCAGCACCTTCTTCAACATTTTGTCCTTAACAACACAATAAACAGAGTGAAACTCCATGAATACATCATTATCGGCAGTTAATTGTGAGACCCTTATCAAGTTTTTCTTGATTTCAGGTGCAAACAGAACATTTTTTAGATCTATTGAATCATATAGAGCAACCTGATATGCTTGGAGGTGAGCTGGCAACACAATCATCAGCTCAAAACACATCAGCAGCCAACTGTATGGAAGAATCTGGAAGCACGACAACATAGCAGCATTGATACCAGAAATCTGTTGCTTCCACCAAATCTGTTTTCTGCCATTTTGTANCTTCCACCAAATCTGTTTTCTGCCATTTTGTATTCTGTTGTAACAATTAGATTCTTTTCTTTTCTTCTTACACAAGTTTATGTAATTATAAATATTGTACAAACTTGATAATTCAATATAAGAAATACAGCAAAATTCTTTCATCTTTTATTTCTTCTTCTTATATGGTATCAGAGCCAAGATCATGGCAAATCAAGATACTGAAATTTCAAATACTCCTACAAATACAAATCATAACACTAATGTTGATCCAACACATC
>CAIGRN010056140.1:0-11485 GCA_903798345.1 Fraxinus anomala
CAACTTCTTCATCGTTTTTCAATACTATTTGGTGACTTATTTGCAGTAGATTAAGAGAGTGTTGAAATATATATTTGGTGTCATATTTTATTCTTTCTATTTCTACTATATATTTAAAAGACTTAATGTAATAGATTCTTGAGGGACTAAAATTGGCTGGCTTTACAACCACAAATTTCTTATTAAAGTCTGCCATTATTGGTTACTGGATTCCTTTTTTGCAAAGACATTTTGGTCACTAGCGTCCAAATTTTCTGATGCATTCTGCTAGCATTTTCATATTTCATGCGTTTGTGGGGGTGTGTTTGTGTGTGTTTATTTATGTTGAAATTCAGAGATGAACGACGAATACTTTTCTAACAGCTGGTTACTGGGAATTCCTTTTTTTTTTTCAAAAAAAAATTAGGACACTTTCTGCTAGTATTTTCAGGTTTCATGCACGCTCGCGTGTTTGTTTATTTACGTTGAAATTCAGAAATGAACAACGAATACTTTTCTAACAGCTGGTAGTGAGTACTATTCAATGAATTGATCTTCAAAAGTAGTGAATACTTTTCAAACAACTGGTATTGGGTACCTTTTAATGAATTGATTCTCACCAGTATCAGGAACTTTTGGGAGGTAAAATTTCTCTCTTTTGGTTTCTGACGTATTTTGGATACTTGTGCACTCGTCTTTGTTTATAACTTGTCATCAATTCTCATCAGGGTTCATTATTTCATATGTTTGATTTCTGATTTCTTTTTCCCTTCTTATATGATCACAATTGCATGCAGAACTTTTCTTGAATTTTGGTAGTGAAATCGTCTCTTAATTAACATTTATTTCAAGCGCAGATGGAGTTCAGTCAGGAGTTTAATCCAGAACTTGATAGATGAAATAGAATTAGTTGGTGTAAAATCATTTATAGAACTAATCAGATATGCAGTAGTTATAATATCAATTCCCTTGATAATTATGTGGTGTTAGATTAATTGAGCTGCAAATCTGATCAAATCGGAGCCCATAAAAGTATCTAGAGATGCATGTTTCTTCAAATTACAAGGAAGCTGCCTTTTTTGTTTGTTTTATACTGTTCAATCAATTTGCTTCACTACTGTAATGAGTTATAACAGAAAAATATTCTTAATTTCACCTGTTGTATGAAGGACTAGCATACAGCTGAGGTCAAGATCAAGTAAAACCCGAGCATTGAGGTATATTGTTTCATTCAAAGATAATGGGGGAAGAATCGTAAGGTTCTTTCTCTTTTTAATTATTTTCTTCTCGTGTCGTCCTGAGTTTTGAATTTGATATATATATTTGTTGGATTATAGTTTTTTAGAGATTAATCTCTTACACTTAATAATTATATTTGTGTTATAGCTGATCTATATTTGATACAGACAATCAATTAAATTGTTTGTTGAGCTTAATCTTTGTTTTAATTTTTATTTACCTAAAATTGGTTCCTCAGTAAGGTCTTTGACATCACTTTGTTTTCTAAATTCCGATGTCAAATCATAGTCTCGTATTCGTTTGCTTGTAGCTTGGATTTTGCAATAAGACATGCCTTGGCACTTTGGTCATGAAACTTATCTTGATCTTAAGATTTGGTACACTCTACTCGCAAAAATGATGTACTATGGTTTCTTTGTAGTTGATTCTGAATATGGGTAATCAGATCCATGGATACACACTGGATGAAATACTTTCTACAATGGGGTTCGGGACTTTCCAGGGTCTTGCCCTGTTTTTTGCTGGGGCTGGGTGGCTTGCAGAAGCCATGGAAATGATGCTTCTCTCCTTCATAGGACCAGCAGTTAAATCTGAGTGGACACTTTCTCCCACTGAAGAGAGTCTTCTAACAACTGCTGTTTTTGGTGGAATGCTTGTTGGAGCATATTTTTGGGGCTTCATATCGGATGCCTATGGGAGAAGGTAGTCATTTGTTCGTTCATCTTTTCCATCTCACAAGGTGAATTATATTTATAACATAACATAATTTCAAGATTGAAAAATTTGTAATTGGAAGTGTGAAGTGGTTGAATTAAATAAAATCTTAACTACAACCTTCTTATACAAGCACTGAATCAGATCTCTTGGTTCCGAAATCTGCTGCCCAAGTTTCATGCCAATGTCACAAGGGACAGGGTGTCCTGTCCTGATGATTCTTATGCTTCCTTCTTGTTCTCCGTCATGGGTTTCTGCAAGACAGAAAGCAGTAGGGAAAGATCACTGGAGAGAAGGTGGTCGTTTTTTCCACTCTAACGGTCAAGTCAGTATTTGGCATTTTTAGGAGTATAACTGCTTTGGAGAAAAGCCTGAAAGGAATCTTGTAATTTATATAAGACAGCTTCACTTGTAATTATTATTGTCTTCAAGTGGGTGGCCTTGATATTTATCAAGAGGATACTCTATTAACCATTCACCTTCTCTTGCATGTGTAATCGTCTTAATGGGGGATATGTGTCTTGAAACGATTGGCTGAGGAATCTTGTCAGACAATGGAGGGACCCACCTTTGAAACTTGCACCTGAGTCACTTTTTAAGGGGGAACTTGTTCTGAGTGTAAAGTTTTGTTTCTTGGAGTATAGTGTAAACATTGTAGATGAGGTAGACTGGCTGACTAACCATAGGTGAGTATTTGTCTAGCTTTGATCTAGCCGACTGAGTTGGTGACTTGTCGGATGAGCCTGTGAGTTCCGATCCTGGTATTTGGTCTTTTGAGACTGAAAGACTAGTATTTACTTGACAAGGGTGTTGTTCATGATACATGGGCTTTGTGATGATGCCTTCATGGCTTCATGAGTTTTTCATCGGGTAGTTTCAGTGGAATAGGCAGGTGAATTTTGTCTTTTATCAGTGTGGACCTCTTAGGAGGTTGTATAATTTTTTAGCACGACTTGAGAGGCTCTTTTCTTGTGGTGCAACAAGATCAAATCAAACCAAAAGAACTTGTGAAGTTAACTAAATGATTTCTCAAATAAAATACATCAGACACATAAATAATTCTTGTGAATATTATTAACCTCTTCAAGTCCTTTTTCATTTTGCTTTTCCTGTGTTTGTTAATGTTACGGGGAGGTTTCCTCCTAAGACTTTATACTTTATGTGCACCTTTTTTCTTGTAAATTTCCGTTTAGATACTTGTATATATGTACTTCAAAACCTACACGAATTTGTCATTGTTTAGTAATAGATTAATAGTTTTTTATCAACTAAATATGTATTCGCGTTGTCCCTTTAACATGCGTCATGATATCATTGGCCTTAAAAAGATTGTTTCTTTCAATCTTACAGGATTGCAATGCAAGGTGCGGACTTAATAACAGCAGCAGCTGGACTGTTAAGTGCTTCATCCTCAGATTACAAGTCACTGATTATATATCGTAGTTTACTTGGATTTGGTGTGGGTGGTGGACATGTTTTTACATCATGGTTTCTGGAGTTTATCCCAGCTTCTAGTAGAGGTGCTTGGATGATTGGTATTTCAACTTTCTGGACTATTGGAACATTAATGGGAGCTTCACTTGCATGGGTATGTCTATTACGATTTAAGTTTGGATATTTCTCATATATTATAACACCTATTTCTCAAAATGATGGTTCTGATTTTGTGGGTGAATGTACCATGAGGCGTAGCTACACATACCATGTACTACAAGCAGATCCACGTTGTATGTCAAAAGGATTAAGTTTCGACGAATTTAAGGTCCAACATAGATCTCTTCGCTGTCTGTGCAAATAAAAATATATATAGAAGTCTGCTGCAAGTCTCACTGCCAGAACCACTCTGTTATTCCCGTTTTCTGGTGCTCTAATTAGCT
Organism: Fraxinus anomala; assembly: GCA_903798345.1. Classification (NCBI taxonomy): domain Eukaryota; kingdom Viridiplantae; phylum Streptophyta; class Magnoliopsida; order Lamiales; family Oleaceae; genus Fraxinus; species Fraxinus anomala. The sequence continues at coordinate 3,810 of CAIGRN010056140.1, forward strand.
TCAATGATAGGGTAAAAAATTTGGAAGTCACCAAACTTATGCCATGATACAAAGTATAAGTTTGCTTCAGTCAAGTTACTCCATCAAAGTCGGGTTAGCTTCTCGAAGGGAAATACTAACATTGCAGTTGATGATTTGTGTTCACCATATTTTATTAGTCATGTCAACATCTGTGTCAATTTTTCACCAGGCAAGCTAACGGAGTTTGACAAAGTGAATTTATTGAAGCAAAAGTATAGGTGAGAAAATGAAGTTCAATGATCCACTTTAAATTGGAAAATAAGTTCCTACATTTCCAGGACATTTTCCCTCAGTAATAACATTTAAGATGACTTTCACCTGAGGAAATTTTTTGCTATCATTCTGAATTCAGATGATTCTCTTCTATCTATTTTCTTTTCTTGAGAGTAGGGCTGGGGGTTGATAATGAGCATGTAGCATCATTTATGCTCAATAGATGCATAAATAGGATTATAAAAATCTGTCATTCTTCGTGCAGATTGTCATGCCTGGCTTGGGTTGGAGGTGGCTACTTGCTTTGTCTTCTATACCAGCTTTCTTGGTTCTTCTCGTTTCTAATTTTGCACCAGAGTCTCCAAGATACCTATATATGAAAGGCAGAACAAATGAAGCACTTGGAATTTTGGAAAAAATAGCTTTAATCAACCGAAGAGAACTTCCCACTGGAATTCTTCTCTCTGATCAAAACATGGATCTAGATGAAGAAAATGCTCCATCAGATGAAACTACTCTTCTTTCCTCAACTGGGAAAAAGATAAGTTATTCTGAAACATTCTTCAAATCTGTGCTCGAACTCTTTTCAACAAATTTATTGGGGACTACTCTTCTCTTGTGGCTTACGCATTTTGGATATACATTTGCATACTATGGACTTGTATTGTTGATCACTGAGTTTAACAGTGCGCAAAGAGAATGTAGCTCAACGACTATCCAGTTCAAAAAAGTCCAGGATGCTAGCCTCTATATTGACGCATTTATTAATAGTTCCGCAGGTACTGTTACCAAATCACGTCATCTAAAAGCTTTAGTTATTGGAGGAAAGATGGACCAATTTTTTTAATTATGTTTTCAACAGCCCTCATCACCTCCATGCCAGATTCGTTTTTTTCATCCAAAACCTAACATGTGCACAATCAGGAACCTCCACTTGCTTTAATACTAATGTCAAACCACTTCATCTAAAAATTTAAACTGACGGAGATGGATCTAACTTATTTGTTTGAATTACATATTTAACATTCATTCTAGTTATTGCCCATTGAATGCAATCGTTTTAAGAATTTGAACAAAAATGTGAATCAAGCCAAAAGACAAATAGCAATCGTAGATTTTTATCAAGTTGGGTATAAAAATTAGTTGCTAAATTTATTATTCTATTTCCTGCAGAACTTCCTGGGCTTGTTGTAGGAGCAGTTCTTGTGGATCGGTTAGGTCGCAAGCTTACAATGGAAATTCTAACCATGTTAACTTTCATCCTTATGCTACCACTTATTTCGCATCAAAATGAGTTACTGACTACAGCTTTGTTATTTGGTGCTCGCATGTTCATTTCCACCGCATTTACAATCTTAATTGTCTATGCAAAGGAGGTACGTTAGATTAATATAAATTGTTGAGTATATTTTCACTTGTTTAACCTTTTCTGTTTGGAATTTTATTTGATGCTAGTTTCGAAGAACACTGTAAATTTCTAGATAGATGTAAAGATGGGTGTATGTTCATCGAGAAATAAAATTTGGCCTTTTAAATGCCTGTGCTGAATACGAACTATTCAAGAAAATGTTCATGCTGCGAGAAATGGAGTGAGACGATGAAATCTGATTTTGTCCTCCTAGGAAATCTCACTGAAACAATGTCATCTACTAATTTTCCGAAGATGAAACTACCCTTGTATGCTAGCCCTTTGGAACACTTCCTAAAAACATTTCTAGTTGTTAGATTGCGAAGGACACTAATCATGTGTCAAACCAAATTTAACTTCTACGTAATGAGTGTTAAGGGATATATATCCCACACGATTCGATCCCGTTAAGACTCCAACAGTGAGCACGTGGATTTCAAGATTGGTCTGCTAAAACGAGCCACCATCTTGCGGGAGCGTGTTAAGGGATATATATCCCACATCGAATAAAGATGTTAACACATATCAATTAATAAAGATCTTGAACTACTTCTCTTAACAATGTTGATATTTTAAGATGGAACTCCAATTCTTAACAATGAGAAGAAAAACTTGACGACAGGATTCCTGTAAAATCCCTCCGTCTCAATCAACCAATTGTTTAACAATGTCTTTAAACCGAGAATTTGTTCATTTTGCTTGGATAATGTCAATCTTGGTATACATTTTAGTTTATCATGTAATGTGTTAAAAGTAACTTGCGAGCTTCAAATTATGGGTTGAAATCATCTATGGTTATGAATGAGTTATCATTGATCGAATTTTCTTGCTTTGGAATAAATAATAGGTATATCCGACTTCCATAAGGGGCACTGGTGGTGGACTTGCAACTTCTATGGGACGAATTGGTGGTATGGTATGCCCTCTGGTAGCAGTAGGACTCACTAGCGGCTGCCATCAAACAGCTGCGATTATTCTGTTCGAAATTGTAGTATTAGTTTCCGGACTTTGCATCCTTCTCTTCCCATTCGAAACCATGGGAAGAGACTTATCGGATATATAAATATGGAATACAGATAAACTGCTTTCGATGCAATGAGAAGACTTAATCCCAGGAATTAATGTTCTTCCCATTCTTTAGTTCATGCTCAACTTTCATACCTGTGAACTACCTGTATAACATTATATTATAATGAGTATATTGTTACATGTAAATGAAATTCTGTGTAACATGTTGTTAGTTTAATAGTAGAATTTCCAAGATTTATTGTTGCTGAATTTCTTGCATTCTTTACTTCAAATCTGCAATTTGTTGTACTTACGTGGCAGAAAACTCCATGCGTCAAAATTTTCTATATAACTTTTTTTGTTTCTGAAATTGAAGGAAAAAAATTTAAAAATTTACTCGAAGGTATTGTCAAAGAATCAATTGTCTTGTTGATCTCATGTTAAACTTATTCCCATTTTCACTATGGTAGTTAGTACCAAAGGCAACGACCTACTAGCTACGACATCTAGCCCTAGTTTGGATGAAATTTGCAGCAGATTTTTAGCAAAATTTTGACCGTTACGGTAAAAAAGCAGATGCATTTATTGACCAAATCAAGCAAAATTACCTCTGTACCCTTATGACATTTATTTCTAACATGAACTCTCTACCCGTAAAGAGGGAATTACTCGGATATTTTCATATCTTGAAGGAAGGTAAGCAGTCGGGACTAGGAGGCACCTAAAAAGTAAACAATCGTAATAGCAATAGGAGTCGCACGGGAATTAGAGGAAGCATCCAATTTGATACTAGTATTTATTTCATTGTATTTGAAAGATGAGCATTTTAGGGAATTTGCTTGATGTTGAGTCAATAATAACAACTGTATAGGGAACCATGTACTGTTCCAACGGTCAAAAGTATTCTTAAAATCCAATATGAATCGTGCCCAGACAAGTGCCTAATTGGTTGATGGCACAAATGCTTCAATATATTGGTTCCTTGACACAATAAATAGTCGTGATTATAGCATAACAGCAAGACACTAGCCATGGTTGATTTGTGCAGGGGCACGAGGCAGTGCATGAAGTGACAAGGCATTTCATTGGGCGATGATGTTGTGGGCAGTGACAATCCTTCCCTCAATCCTATCTAATATATGTAGCAAATCAAAGATTACGATTCTTGCATGAGATTGTTTTGGATGATCAAACTATATGAAAAATGAACAAGTATCATGTAATATCAAAAAATTAGTTAAAATTTAAGAAACTATTAGAAAAGAGTGCACTAAAATTACACGAACGACACTAAAAAACTGAAAGAATCAGAAAGTTTCTGCTAATGAAATAAATTTAGGCCCAAATTGCAAGAAGAGCCCTGAGCTAGGGATCAATAGTCTATTCATATTATGAGGAGGAATTGTACAACCATGAATATATTATTGTACAACCATGAATATAATATATTCATGGGAAAATTGCAGCAACGATCCCTAATATTTTTAATTTGTGCAAATTTTACTCTAACATTCAATTTGTGCGAACGAACGCTCCTAATCTTTCAAAAATATGCAGCTGGAGTCCAAACGGATGAAATCATCAATTTGACCGTTAGTTGACCGAAAAATTAATTTTGATCAAATCTGATAAGGATAGAATGGTAACTTAGTTACCATATTATAAAAAACCAAACAAAATGAGAAAAAAAAAAGTAAAAAACCAAAAACACCTCATCTCCACCCCACCCCCAAATCAAAACTGTCTATCTTCTTCTTCTTCTACTCCAACAACCCTTACCAGAAATAGCCATCTTCGATCCACACTGCCACCCCAGCCACCACAACTCCCCTCATCACCACCCACTACCAATCTCGACACCTTCCACTGCCACCTTCCAGCCTACTGCACATTTGCCAGTATACATTTGAAAATAAACCAAGAAAACTCACCCCATACTCGAAAATCAATCCAAAAAAACTCATGCCATACTCAAAAATCAACCCAAGAAAACTCACCCATCGTTGAGCGACAACAACCACCACCACCTACACGATGCCGCACCTAAATCGATACCACTATTACCATCTCAAACCGCCACAACCTCTCAAATCCACAACCAATAGCCTCTGCAATTTCGAAACCCCTCAAAAACCATCAAAAGCCCACCGTTTCATTGTCGATTTCAAAATCGACAAACCCCAAAATCGACACCAAAGATCTAATAATCAAATCTCCACCAATTGCCACCATCACTAGTGATTGTCAAATCCCCACAACCACAATCACAATCAAATCTCGTAAAATCAAAAAATCAAAATCAAAACTATTACAAATCTTCAATAGATTTATGAAAGAAAAATCTGATTTGGGTGGTGGCACTGGCCTTTGTGCGACGATGCCAACATTGTGATGTGGCTATAGCGACGGGCCTTTTGATGGCAATTTTGACCACCGATATGGGTGGGAGTGGGGAAGAAAGGAACATGGATCCATCGGCTTCTGGGTTTTTCATGTGGGTGGGGTTCTTTTAAAAAAAAAAAAAAAATTGTGAAGTTACCATTTTTCCTTATCAAATTTGGTCAAAATCAATTTTTTGCTCAACTAACGGTTAAACGTCTGTTTAGGCCCCCCAACTGCATATTTCTGAAAGGTTAAGGACATTCGCTGATACAAATTGAAGATTAGAGTAAAGTCTGAAAAAATTGAAAAATATTAGGAACTGATATTGCAATTTTCCCTATATTAATTTTGATTCGCAAACGAATGAGTATCTCCAGAAAAAATTTAAAATGCATTGATGCTCATGTTACATCTTCGTTATGTGCATGATTATAACAATGGGCCATGCGTATATGCTCACAATAATTGATTATATTATCACGCTTCAATACTTCATTGTTGCACCAGGGAAACGTAGTCAATTCTAATTAGCCTAAAATTGGCTTATTTTACGTAATAGGTTCTTATGGAGCAAAAATTGCTTATTTATTAAAGAGGAAATTACACACAACCTTGTATTTTAACTTCACATTTCAACAATCAAATCTTTCAAAAATTTGGTCTACCCCAGTCCTATCCCACCCATCTCTACCTACCCACCCTAACCCTAATTCATTTTTTACCCAAAACAAAAGTTCAGTTCATTCTTCTCCGGTTGGGCTGCTGCTTCATTCTTCTCCAGTGGTTTCATTCTACAGGTGGGCGTCGTTCTCAGCTGCAGCAGTGCGCCTGCGCCCGCACTGCAGCGATCTGCGTCTTCATCCTGGATCTATCCTTCATCGATAAATAATAAAATAGACAATTTGTGACCAATAAAAAAAATGTGACCTAAAAAATGTGAGATTGCGACTAATTAATTTGATAATTTGTAATCGCGAAATAAGTTGTGACCTATAAAATTTGTAATTTGTAACTGAAAAATAATACGTGACTTATTAATTTGATAATTTATGATTGATAGATAAATTGTAACATATAAAATTTGTAATTTGTAACTGAAAATAATACGTGACTTATTAATTTTGATCATTTGTAATTGATAGATAAATTGTAACCTATAAAATTTGTGATTTGTGACTGAAAAAATGCGTTATCAATTGATTTGATAATTTGTGACCGATAAATAATTTATAACTTGTAAAATTTGTGATTTGTGATTATGATGTTATGTGATTGTGATTAATACATAAATGTGATCATATACTGTATAATTTTGTGACATTAATATGTTTAATTAATAAAATATATTTAATTAATAAATTTTAATTATGATCTGATTTTTGAAATTTTAAAACATATTTCTTAATTTTGAAATTGTATGTTTCAAACATCTAAGATATTTTGATTAATCTAAATGTACATTTTTGCTTTACATTATGGTTGACATTCCCCCTATGTGGTACAATGTGGGCAGTGATGTGAAAGGGTGTTGGAGAAATCAAATGAGATGATGATGTCATATGAAAGAATGTCAATAAAGATATAAACATTGATGTACATATAGCATGATTGTAGATATTCATTGTTCCATTAATTAAATTCTGCCATTGTCGGGTAATGTCATTTTCCAGATTTTATTTCTTCAAAAGATCTAATGATGTTGGCTTCTGCTAGATTCTTGTTATGTGATATTTAGGGATGAACAGTCGGTGTTGAAGATGTTTTTTTCAATGAATTGATTGTTCAGCAAACAGAAAGTGTGGTAAAATGTCTCTTTTTTCGGTGCTCAAAATGTATTTCATATGTGACAAAAAGTTACTTCCGTTGAATTTTTAGTCTGATTTATGTATCTTATATGATCTCAAATCCCTATTGCACACTGAACATTTCTTGAATTTTAATAATGAAATTGGCTCTTGATTTGAAAATTGTTATGGAACTTCTAATCTAGTACGAAAACAAGACCTCGAAAAACAGAAATTGTTTTTCAATGTCAGCATTAGAGTTTTCTGCCGAAATTTTGATATGATTTTGCCATTTTTTGAAGTTTTTGGGTTTGTTTAGGTGAGCTTTTCTTTTTGAAGAAATAACGAAGAAGTTTTTGGCATGATTTTGGCCGAAAAAGACGCGTCAATTGGAGAATGCTAAGATTTCTAAGCGTGATGATGATATTTTTGCCTTGATCCGAGGCCCCTATTTTTTTTAGTAGAAGATTGGATTTTCAATTAATTTTCAACAATTTTCTTCTTGTGTTAGTGTCTCTATTTATAGATGATTTTTAGAGAATTTTTTTTCATTTTTATTAGTTGCCATTCCATCACTATGTTGGAAGCTGTGATCAAGTCCAAACTTGAATACCTTGGTTGAGTTTTTGTGCTTTCATAATACTTATCATACAATATGTTGTGTGCTCGCATGGCTTTGCACATAAGATCATGCTAATTTGATTATGTTAGGATGCAAATTAAAAATGACGTCGCTGAGGTCGAGCTGTGACCTTTATTTTCGTTATTTGGATGACACTTCCAATTGTCCTTTATTCGAGTGTTAGGTCATATGCAGGGGCGGATCGGGGGGGTGGCCTAAGGGGGCAAGTGCCCCCCCC
>CAIGRN010056157.1:0-12789 GCA_903798345.1 Fraxinus anomala
TAACGATCAAACTAACAGTTTTCATCCACTTGAACTCCAGTTGCGACATTTTGAAAGGTTTAATACCGTAGGTAGCACAAATGAAAGGTTTGTGTAAAGTCTGCTACTTATTAAAATGATTCGTACCGCTACTGCAATATTCCCTAATCATAATCCATACATAATGTTATCATAATGTTATCAAAATCTGATTGGAAAGGCCGGTTTAACCAAGACCTGACACATAAGACAAGAATTAGATACTTGCCGCTACACTGGACCCGACTCATCCTACAACACCCACCCTTCCTTCTTTGGTCCATCCAATCGATGCATTCACTTAAACGAGAGAGATTTTCAAGATATATGCAAATTAAAATGAGGAAATTATATAACAGATATAATATTCCCTTCAAATAAATACTTCCTGCATGAAAACCCAAGTTTACATAGGTTTTAAATTCTTGACTAATTAATTAGTTATCTTTATGTCATACAGATGAACCAAGAGTCAGCTCAAGAGAAACATCTTTGGCACCGTCTGTGGAGATGGATGATTCTAAAGCTAATTTCAAAGGCAAAGTACCCACAGATTCTTCTGCCAAGGAATATGGAAGCCACTTGAAACTCTTACCATCCTGCACTTCTGCCAACATTTGTTTCTTCTCACCACCCTGGAAATATAATGCATAGTTAAGAGCCACTGAATTTCCTCATTGAGACATTCTTGATTCTTGCTAAATTGGATGCAGGGGTGAGTGTGAGAATGAGTTAAAAGAAATGTTTAATTATTACTTGAGAATTGGAGCTGCCCAGAAAGTCCTTGAACATGATAGATGTTGAAACATTGAATCCACGTTCATGCCCTTGTGTTGTTACATTGGAGTATGATAATGGCAGAAAAGTGTTCCTTTCATCTGATTTCTGTTGGAGCTCTTGCCTTCAAATCAAAGCATAGACAAAATCATACCTAGTAATTTCTTAGAACGCTGAAATATAATGCTACTAATAATCGTACTAAGCAGAAGAACGATGAAATGGAAGTTTCACGAAACCATATTGCTGGCCTGGTGGAGGCTCTAGGGACAATCTCCAAATCGTAACAACTCCCGCGATTTTCATTGTGGATCATGTTGTTACTAATGAATCCCTGACGGTAACGTTGTTGATGGTTTGTTTGCTGGGAATAGGAGGGACCTGAACTGTGTGAACAATTTGAATGAGTCGATTGCACATTCATGTTCATACCCGCAGCTTCAGCTGCTTCTGCAACAATAAACCCTACGTTAGGCACCAAGATTTCAACTGCCTCTTCAATATGTATTGTCATCTCAAAAGATTAGTATTAGCTATGTAAATCTTTAATTTATACAAAGAAAAATGTGAAGACGTGTTTGATATATTGAACTGCACGTGATTAAAGAAGAAAAACTCGTAGTTTTGTAGACATTATGTGCATATGGGTTTCAGTGGCAGTGGTCATCCGCCGGTTACAAGTGGATTGAATACAAAATCAGTTGACCAGAATTGTCTTTTACATGCCTCATCACATTAAGCATGCCTTATAAGTAGGCAAAACAAGATTAATCAGTATCACTTTAAATTCACATTAAGCCCCCGTTTCAGATAAAAATCAATTTTTTAATAAATTCTAACAAAAATCGATAGAATGTATGACTCAAAAGTTGTGGATCACATCACATGAAATGTGTGATTAAAATTATAGTGTTTAGTTTGAATTGAATTTTAATCCACCTTTTAGTGAAACCAAACGAGGCTAAATATCCAGTATTATTTAATAGAATAAAGTTATTTGTAACCGTGGTGACCAACAATCTAAGTGAAAATGGGATATTGTCTTATTATCCAATAAATAAAACTACATTGCAATTGCATTGGGCAATCGACACTGACGTCACTATCACATCAACTATGTTCATCACCACCATTAATAAATAACATTAATTAGTCTAGTTATAATAAATAATGTATTTAGCATTGTAACACCGGTACTCTAAATGGCAGAAGGGCTATTTTTCACATTGTTAGATGAATAAAAATGTATATGAACAGCATTTGACAATATGATAGCAACCTTACTATCACTTAAATTGGTGTTAAGAACCACTAGTGTTATATAGCATAACTCTACTAAAATACATGTACAAAAAAGTTGCTTTTTTTGGATAAGAACATCAACAACGCTTGTAATTAAACAACAAAATTTAACAAACACCGACAAAAATATACCGTCAATGTACACAAACATTCAATGGAATAGATAAGTTGAGATGAAAGTTTTGAAAAATTAACTTACTTTTTATATTTGTGAATACACTTATATGATTTGGTAGTCGTGTGTGTGTGTGTGTGTGTGTGTGTGTGTGTATTCATACCTTGCAACATCTGTTCATGCTTTGTGCTTCTGTACATCTGTCCATGAGAGATTAATGAGATATTAGATTACATCCATGAAAATCTATATATTTTATATGTATTCATAAATAGTAAAAACTGGTTACGTCATAATACAAAGATTCGTCCATGGTGACAAAGGAGGGTTTTTGTCTTCAACCTGAAGGTGACTCTTTACGTGAGTAATTGTTAACCCCTTCACATTCATCAACTCCAGCACCATTTTTGGAGTTGCTCCTACAAGAAAAGATTAAATAAATTAATTACTTAAATTCAACTGAATTATATTTAATTTCTGATTAATCACACAGTAAAGTTTCTACTCTCTATTTCCATGCAAGTGCAAAATCGTGGAATTTAAAGCTTACTGTCGTCTCCACCGAGTCGTTCAACAGCGTGCACGAAGCAGTGATGAAGATCCTTCGTCCATCTCAATCGAGGCATTTTCGACCTAACATAAGGCCTAACACCGGCAGGTCGAACAGGCATGGTTGGGGCCGGCTTGTTTTCCATCGGCCACCGTGAAAAGGCCCTAACGGAGAATTCATCTCGATCTTTGATGTTAGGAGTGGAGAGGGAATTGGGAGAATCCATTAGAGAATTTTCTTCCTGGCGAGTTAGTCTACGTCACTACAAAAGAGAATAAATATTTGGGATGACTGTTGTCATATTTTGTCTATTTGTGCAGCTTTTTAGAGGGTCTCAGGGTCAGTTTAGTCTTTTGAAATTTGATTGTATAGCAGAAAAAATTCTCCACGGAATTCTGGACCCTTGGATAAGTTCAAATATGCATTCATGATTGGGTGAAAATTGAGGAGTGAAAACTTTAACTGAAAATTGTGCATCTGAAAAGTGAAATTACTTTTTAGGACATTTGCCAAGGACCCTCAATTTCATTATCAGAACATTCTCGTCTAGAAAATTTTGAATAAAGATGCCTTTTTTCATGACTTTCTACTTCTGACAATTCAGTAACAGTTACAGCAAATACAACCCTGAGAAAAGAAAGTTTTCTCAGTCGGGTCAAGTTCGGCATCTTAGCTGCCGAGACAGTAAAATGGATAAGATTTTATTTATGTTTTTGGTAATGTCGAGATTGTGAAACTACACAAAGAATTTTATTTGCTTTGATTCATGTTTAATATTTTATATTGAATGCGATGGTTCAATTTGATTTATCCCGTTGTAGGCTTATAAGTAACATTGTAAAACTTCTTTAGGAAGTTGGCGGTGGCACTTGGCTCTATGCTCCTCGACGTACTTCTTTCGCTACTATTTTAGGATATTCGTAGTTGGGTTGATTGTATGCTATGTTTTTTTGTGTCTGTAGTTTTGGGTAATTTGCCGTAATGAAATTTTCTTGCTTACCCTTAAAAAATAAATCCACAAAAAAATAATTAAGTTACAGCAATTAATTATGAAAAGCTGACGGTTACAGCAAAAAAAAAAAAAGAAAAAAAAGCAATTAATTATAAACTGCCAATGCAGAATTTATTGAATAGGGAAATTGTGCATATTATGGTAAATATTTGGTAACTTCAGTTGGTCTGTTCGGCCTCGATCTTTACGCCGTGAACCCGATCATATTTTGTTTTTCATTACGAAATTTGAATATAGAGTACCAAATTCTTTTAATAGTTCTGAGCTTAGATTAAGAATATCAAGAATAATAATGTTATTTATTATTACGATGTTTATTTGACAAAAAATGATATCGATAAATTGGGTCGTGCGTCTCTATGTTTCATTGGGTTTTTTACCTATCATTTAATGCTATTGTAAATATCCGAAAATTGTCACTCGTGATAATAAATAACATTATTTTTATCAAATCGTATGATATGTGGCCTTTAGGAAATCGTTCAATATTGAGTAGGTTTTTTCTGCTACAATTACATTAAATATTGAGATCGTATTCGAATATACCAAATTATAATCTTGACTTTTACACAACGTTGTTAAATATAGTATACTAGACAAAATTCTAAGATCAAATGTAACGTCTATCTATTTATTAAAAATAGTACACATTTTGAGCCTTTGATTAAAAACATATGAGGCGGTGAAATGTAGACAATTTAAATAAATAGATGCAACCTCTTTGTAAAAGGTTCAATTTTTAAATGAAGTGATTAAACACGCGTATTTTTCTTGAATTCTACTCTAGATTACCAAATTAATTTTGTTATTATTTGGCATTCATTTTAACATAATATATAGAGACAAATTGTGAGTCCTTATATGGTAAAAGAAATGATGAACAAAGAGATGGGGGTTGACATAGTCGTATAGCAAATGCATCTCCTACGGGAAACATACCAAAAATCCTAAAATTCCTTAAGTCTTGAATATACTAGAGAGCATTCCTCCCTTTAATCCTGTTGGAATTCAAAGTAACATAAATTCATCATTAATTTAGATAAATTTTACATTCAACGAAACCAACAAAACCAATCATAAAATCACACATTTAACGCATCAATCACTCATCGTCCTTTAGGCGATGACATGTCCACCGCTAGATGTCACAGCCATAACAAGATAGCGTCAACTGTGATGGAATTCTAAGGTTCATACGTACACAAATTTTAGAATTTTCTTAGTTTCAAGTGGCAAAATTAATGAACCAGAACCAAATTGCATATTCGACTTGGGATAAAGTGCAAATGCGATTTTTAAGAATATAAGGAGTAATGTTATTTATTATCACGATGTTTACTTGACCAAAAATAATATCAATAAATTTGGTCATCTCTATATTTCATTATATTTTGGACCTATCATTTAATGCAATTGTATAAAGTCGGGTGATTGTCACGTGTAGTGATAAATAGCATTACGGGTGATTGTCACGTGTAGTGATAAATAGCATTATTCTTATCAAACCTTATGATATGTGGCATTTTTGACAATTGTTCAATATCGAGTGGGTTTTTTGCTACAACTACAGTGTATTAAAGATAAAATTTAAATAAGTGTGCCACTAGACAAAATTCTAAGATCAAATGTAACGTTTAAAAATGGTGCACATTTTAAGCCTTTAATTGAAAAACATGCGAGGCAACGAAATAAAGACAATTTATATAAATAAATGTAACCTCTTTGTAAGAGGTTCAATTTTTAAATGAAATGATTAAACACATATTTTCCTTGATTTCTACTCTAGATTGCCAAATTAATTTTGTTATTATTTGGCATTCATTTTAACCAAATAGACAAATTTTAAGTACATATATGGTTTAAAAAATGGTGAAAATTAATTAAATCATAATTATTTCGATTGACTATCCAAGAATTTTAAAAAAATGAGAAAATAATAGGAAATGACAAATAAAGAGGTGGGGGTGACATAATCGTAGCAATTGCATCTCCTTGGGGAAACATACCAAAAATCCTAAAATTCCAAAGTATTGATTCTAGAGAGCATTCCTCCCTCTAATCTGGCTGGAATTTAAAGTAACATAAATTGATCATTAATTTGATAAATTCTACATTCATCGAACCAACTGAACCAATCACACATTTAATGCATCAATTACACGTCGTCACTTAGGTGATGACACGTTCACCGCTACATGTCACAGCCGTAAGAAGACAATGTCAACAGTGGTAGAATTCCGAGGTTCTTACGTTCACAAATTTAGAATTTTCTTAATTTCAAGTGCCAAAATTAATGAACCTGAATCAAATTGCATATCGGGACTTGGGATAAAATGCAGCCACGGTTTCAAAGTTGGGGGAGGGGAAATATTCGTTGTGATGGACTGTGTGAGGCACGGACGGGGGTTGTTTGACGGCAGGTGGAAATCGTATTTTTAAATAAAAACATAAAAGTACAACCGAATATTTTTCTCTTATTTTAAAATATGCTAACAATTTTTTTAGATAAAAGCATCATTAAAAATAATATGTGCAAATTAATAAACAATTGATAATAAATATATGAGTAAAGGTCATAGACTTTTTAATTCAATTAAAATATAAATCTTGCTACATATACATCAGGGATTACATAATGGTATATGACATTCTACAATTTGTTAATTTAAAACACGACCAATTTTTTCATCTAATTTATTTCATGCACATCATATTATATAATCCCTTATATACAATTTTGAAGTATAAATAGCAAAATCGCATTTATACAAAATTGTAGTTAATAGAATTACCCCCATCGTAATTACTAATAGTTCCTATAAGTTGGCTGTCTCAACAATCGAAAATTGAGAGCACAAAATCCCGTCTGTGGTAAATGGGTCCAAGAATCATCCTCACAAATTTAATGTATAGACCCACATTAGCTGCTAGGTCCAAGAAATGGCTCCATAAAAATTGAAAAAAAAAAAAAAAAACAAACAAACAAACAAACTTCTATAAAAAAATTAAAATAAAAAACACGCTCTTGTTAATGCCTAAGCTCACATTAGGCCGTTGAATGAGGAATTGACTACCTTTTCCCACACCTTGTCTATATGTGGAACGTTTTGAAAAGGAAAAATTACACCAACGGTATCAAACATTTTATTAAGTAGCACACTTTGCTCAAACTTTTTATTTGTGCCATTCATGGTACCAAACCTTTCAAAATGTCACAGTTGGAGTCCAAGTGGATGAAAACTGTGTTTGACCGTTAATTGACTAAAAATAAAAAGTTTGACCAAATGTTGATTAATTTTAAAACGGTAAAAAGGTAATTTTATATTTTTGGTATGTTTGAGCCACATTATTTTGAAAGATATTTTGAAATAGTAGATTGATGGAAAATGTGTGGTTGAAAAAGAATGAAAAATTATTAATGTGATGAAAAATATTATTTTATTGAAGAATGTTTGGTTGAAAATGAGTAGAAGAATGAAAATGAAAATTTTAATGTGGCTCAAACATGAACTTTACATATAAAATAACTAAAACAAAAATAATTAAGTCAAAAAGAAAAAGAAAAAAAAAAGAAGAAGAAGAAGAAGAAGAAAACATTGTTCACCCCACCCCACCCCACCCCACTCAAAACCAAAAATCAAAAACCACCACCTCTGCTGTTCCCCCGCCACACACCTACCTCCTCTGAGTTCCTCTACTTAGTTACACTATTCAACTCCCAAGATGCAAACATTGGCTCCGTCGCCACCCAAAATGAAAAGAACACCCTTGTGGCCATTTCGCTAAATTACCAGCGGTTAGGGTCGTTGGAGCTCCACCCTCTCCCGCATCTGCCACGTCAACACTCTCACCAAATTACAAAGATGCTACTGCAAACAACCATCGTTCTTCTTATTTTTCCTCGTAAGAAAATGAAGAAGAAGAGTTTTTTCATCAAGAGGGTCCATAGGAAATAATGCTAGTCCATTTCACACAAGGTCATCCCTTAAACCCAATTAATTTGAACTCTCCAACTCATTCTTCGTCATCTAATAATAGCCAATCAGTGGTACTGAATTCTAGTAGCCCCATGAGCTTATCATCAAAATCACCAAATAGCTTACTGAATTTTTCGGCTCCTTTACTGCGTTATATCCCACCGCTCCCACCTTGGGAGTCGAGAGCATATACGCCATTTTCGCCTTCATCGTCTGAGGATGGGGCCCCGTAATTCCTCGCCTAAGAGTTTTGAGTTTTTGGGTGTTAGAAGATGGCCAACCCCATCTCCTCCTCCGCCTCCACCACCACCACCACCACCAAGGAGACGCACTAGGAAGAAAATGGAAGAGTTTAAGAACGACAAAAATGATGGAGTTCGTGTTGATGCCGACAAGAAATTGGGTGGTTGTGTTAGGTGTGCTAAATTTGGGGTTTTGGTGAGAGGTAGACAGTGGAGATAAAGAGGATAATGGCAGCACTAGGGTTTTGGTGGTTTTTGATTTTTAGTTTTCGGGTGGGTGGAGTTTGGTAAGAAGATGAACGGTGTTTTCTTCTTCTTCTTCTTCTTCTTCTTCTTCGACTTAATTCTTTTATTTTAGTTATTTTATATGTAAACTATAAAAGTACATTTTTACCCTTTTAAAATTAGTCAGCATTTGGTCAAACTTTTGATTTTTGATCAACTAACGGTCAAACTAACAGTTTTCATCCACTTGGACTCCAGCTGCAATATTTTGAAAGGTTTGGTACCATGGGATTTAGTTATTTTATATGTAAAATATAAAATCACCTTTTTACCCTTTTAAAATTAGTCAACATTTGATCAAACTTTTGATTTTTGATCAACTAATGGTCAAACTAACAGTTTTCATCCACTTGGACTCCAGCTGCGACATTTTGAAAGGTTTGTTACCGTAGGTGGCACAAATGAAATGTTTGGACAAAGTCTGCTACTTAATGAAATGTTTGATACAATCGCTACAATTTTCCGTTCTGAAAATGCCTAATGCATAGGCAATGCCATTTCATTTCACACCTTATAGAACACTGACCATGAACAACTCAATAACAAATTTACTTATAAATTGAATCCGATAAAAAAAATCACGTTTATGTATTAGATTGAGAACCCAAATTGAAGGTCGGGGACCTATTTGCTTGCCTCGAATACTTTCTTGGGTTTTTCAATGGCTTAAAGCGTCGAACATTTTATTGAAGTGAAAATTAAAAAAAAAACAAAATGGTAAAAAGATGCATAAGAAATGCAGGAGTGATAAAATTATTGTTATTTTTCAAGGTAACTAGACAGAACAATTTCGTTCGTGTATTGGCCATCTAACATCAAGACTGATTGGCTAAATTAATCATCAAATTATTCCAATAATTCAAACAAAATCTATTCAAAAAATTGATGCAAGTGATGAATACTCCAATGAATCAATGTAATTCATAGCTCGAGTTAAGCTGCTTAAGTTACCGTTGTGCATTCCCCTCCTTGTGAATCCTATCACCTTCTCGTAACAGATTTTAGGCCATCATAGCGGTTTAGTGCGGCGCCCTCTTGCTTGGCCACAAAGAAGAGCATTCCTTGGGATAGGATATATGTCCCTCCATAAAGTTGACGAGGTGTAAACCCTCAAGTTGAATTGCTGACCCAAGTACTGCCTTGCCCAGTTCTCAGAGCTTATGTTCCACATTCCCACATTGTCCAAAGCTATGTATGTTGCAGTCTAAGATTTTGGATACACCTGTGATTAGAACATTCTTAGTAAAAGAAAACTGTAAGAACTTATATTTGCTTTGTTGTTTAACAAGTCATGTCTTAATACATGAGTCGTACAACAGGCAATTGTGTCTCTCAAATTGTATCTTGACCTACTTGCAGGAGTCCACTATCCACCAGCCATTCTGTTTATTCACAGCATTAGCAAACTAATAAATCATCAAGAATGAATACCTCACTTCTCCAAAATCGTAAAGTTGCTTACCCAACAACGAAGAAAGAATATCCATCAATGTGCCAAGTTTGGACAGTATCCTCCCAATTTTGAAACACGATCTCAACAAAAGATCGATAATCAGCATGCATAACAGAGGTTGCAAGATATCCTCCATTTCCCCAGGAAGGTCTGTTAGGGATGCTTCCAACGCTGAAGACGCCTCCAATCTTAAAGTGGTCGGCCAACTTCAAGGGAATGTCTGGGGAAACATATGATACACCGTTGACAGCATATCTTAGTTCATCATTTATATACGGAGCAGAGTTAGCAAGAATAATGGTCCTAGCGGGCTTGATCATTCCATAGTGGTATGAGCCTTGAGGATTAGGTCTAGGTCCACTTGCTGTCAGATTCCAATTGATTTCAGAATCAACAAATTAAGTAAAAATTAGAAATGATCCTTGCTTTATTAGTATCCATTAAAAGAATTTACAAGCAATTTCAATTACCATATTGATTTGGCTTCGTTCAAAGATGAAGCAATCTCAATCATGGGTCCACCAGGGAGAGGACCTAAAACTTTGCTATATGAGTTACTGTAATGGAGAACAGTGGTGGTGGTGGTGGTGGTGGTGAGCACTTTAGAGGTGAAGCACGAGAAAACTACAATGTAATAGTCCTTTGCTGGCTGATTGGCTGTGACCAAGACTGAATAAGACTGTCCTAAATGGATGTCGAAGAGTACGTATTTTCAATGTTCTATAATGCACGAATATGCTTCGCGTATGTGCGCATATTCTCGATGCGTTTTCGAAACGTATCGCATATGGGGTATGCGTATGATAATGCGGTCAACTCATTTCATTGACTGCATATGCACGCATATTCTCCAAAATGCCCACGCATTTGTAATTAAAAATATATTCAAATTAGCGTAACGAAGTTCAACCCATTTTTATAACTTTAAAAAAGTAAATTGAGCCCAACAAACATCAAATTAGCCCAAATCACCCAAGTCCATCAATAATATATTATCATCTACAAAAGGTGATAGAAATTCTCAAATTGAAATAAGGGAGCCCGATAAAGATGATTTTGTATCAGAGGACATGGAAGATGACTTAGAGGAAGAAGGGGAGATTGAATTGGAATCCGATAAAGAGCTAGACAAGATTTAGAATTTTTTTAAGTCAATATTCTTGCTTAATCTACTTGTAGGAATTGATTATCAAGTAATTGTAGTAATTATGATTTTGAGCAATATGTTTTTGTTACAAATCTGAAAAATATAAATAAATTTGAAGTAATTGTCTTATTGTAGTATTTATAATTTTGAGTTTTTTTTTTTTTAAATTTGAAGAATATGTATAAAAATTCAAAGAATGCATTATTTTATTTATTTATTTATTAAAATATTAAAAATTGAAAAACGCATAATTACGTATATGCTTCGCATAAGGCTTGATACTCGATCGAAACGCATTACCACGCATTTTAGAATATTGCGTATTTTGGAGCGTGTGAGCTCCTTCTACCTTGACTAGTTTCATTGTGTGTCCCTGGATTCTGAAGTTAATGGAAGTTGTAAGTCCAACATTCGATATCCTGAACCTGTAGGTTTTGCCTGTAGAAAGATATTGTGTGGATGTGGGAAGGAAAGTAAGCCGAAAATACAGAGTATAATAATAAAAATTTTAACTAGATTGCTAGATTAAGAAATTTAGGTTACCTTGATCAACAATAAAAGAGTATCCATTCCACCCTCAACCATTGATTAGAAGGCCATCAGGGAAGGGAAGATTGTGACAAGTATCCAAGAAATACTTCAGTTGCTGCAAGAACAAAAGCAGCACATAGCAAATTAGATGACACATTTATGAGATCAAATTGCTGTGAAATCTTAATGGCACATTTGGTAAGAAGGAAAAATAAGCTGAAATCTTGTTATTATACTACTTATCCTATTCAGTATTATGGGTGTGTTTGAGTCACATTATTTTGAAAGAATGTATTCTGGAATAGTAGATTGATGGAGAATGTGTGGTTGAAAAATAAGGAAAATTTATTAATGTGATCGAAAATATTATTTTATTGAAAAATGTGTGGTTGAAATGAGTAGAAAAATGATAATGGAAAAAAATAATGGGTACCAAACAGGGGCTACATACCAAACATGCACTTAATTTTCAACAATATGCTTACCATTTGACTTATCTTGAACCAATCCCCAACAAGGATGGCATAATCCCCAGCAGGAGGAGGTAAAGGTACTCGAATTCGAGGATAGCTGAAAATTTTGATGCTACTGTATCCTCCGACAGCCTTATGGAGTGCAAGTGATGGAAAATAGAAATAGGTAATAAGAGCGTTTTTACACGTTTATTTCGGTTCACCAACATGGATAATTGGAGTTTTATGTACGGAATATAGCTTAATTCGGGTAATTTGTATGTGTTGGGCAACAATGATGATTTTGGTGGAAAATGGAAGAAAAATAGAACAAAAATGGACCAAAAAGAGAAGAAATCAAAGTTCAGGGACTGAAGTGCAAATAATCAAAAGATTATTCGAAGGAGATATTGAAGATGTAAAGAAAAAGAAATCCAATTGGGCACTAAGATGACACAATGGAAGGAGAAGAAGATGAAAAAAGATGAAGAAAAAGACAAAATGAAGTTCAGGGCAAGATGCCAAAAAATGGAAGTTGTTAACACTATGCGGTCGCATAGTGTTAAATCTATGCGGTCGCATAGGTACCTTCAGAGATTACCCGGAGTCAAAAATGTCCTTCTATGTGACCGCTAGAAATGTATTATGCGGTCGCATAGTACAAATATTTGGTAAAAAATTTTGTTTCATTTTTCTACTCAAACACCTATGGAAACAAATTTTGGGTAATGTATAAAAGCCAAAAGTCATCCAGAAACTAGAGTTACGCATTCTTAAAGAGAAAAACAACATTCAAGAGTAAGGAAGAAGACTAGAACAAGTGACTGCATTGAAGATTCAAGATTTTCAACCTAAATTCTAGCTTTTTGGTGATGTCTTCTCTTTATTATTTTTGTTGTTATTTTATTTTATCCATGTTAGGCTAAAC
>CAIGRN010056169.1:0-17236 GCA_903798345.1 Fraxinus anomala
ATAACTTCCCAATGCTACCAAATGGAAGCCCTAGCACGAAGCATTCGCATAGCCAGTTTGTTCTTCTGACTGTGGTCTATTTGAA
The DNA here is from genome assembly GCA_903798345.1 of Fraxinus anomala. Taxonomy (NCBI): domain Eukaryota; kingdom Viridiplantae; phylum Streptophyta; class Magnoliopsida; order Lamiales; family Oleaceae; genus Fraxinus; species Fraxinus anomala. The sequence goes on from CAIGRN010056169.1 coordinate 86, forward strand.
TTACCACATATTTTTTCGACTTTGATATAATCTTTTTCGTACTTTAGCCCTTTATATCGGTGTAGGAGATTACAGACCCCAGGGATGAGACCGAAGCCTTTTCCAATCCACCATCTGGATTTGCTCAAGAGTTCATTTGAATGGAGATTAATGACAGTTATCCAGTTATAAAGTTGCATAAAAAGAATTTGTAAAGGAAAACAGATTGCAGAAATACATTGTTGATTGCACACAATACATTGTATATATTGTAGAAATTAAGAATATGGTGGCTGTTAGTTACAAGGCAATTCTATTTTCAATTCATGATATGCAACTTTGGCTACTAGGTGGCTTTCTATTTCTTAATATAAAATGGGAAATTTTAATATCTCGATCAAATTCGTATTTTTATTATTATTGTCTGTTATGTCTCCAATTCACGCGAGCTAAGATAGATGAAGCATAGGCTTGTCACCGAGCCAATCGAAATCACAACTTAAGAGAAGTACGTGAAACTCGTAATAAAGGTCATATCTTTGAATTTATTTAAATTTACACAAATATTAGGCTTTTACTTGATGGACTATTGTTACACATCCACCTCATGTGGAACCAAAGTAGATGCCACATAGAATCGCTTGCCTGTGGCAACAACTTTCAATGTCACCACCTTAACCTCACCTCAACTGTAGGTCAAAATAGACACTTTGCACCTCGATCACCCCAAGGTCACCTAATTATGCTAAAGCAAGGGTCGCCTAATATGCTAACGCCCAGTGGTGGATCCGGGATTATCAATGAGCACGGGCGACTATTGATTGTCGAACGTAATAAAATATTAAAAATTAAATATAACAAATGTTTTGCTAAAACTAAACATATATATTTCTGTATGTACATTAACAATATTCACCAAATGATATAGTGGCCAAATTTTGTATAATTCAAAGGAAAAGTACATGTTTGAATCTTTTCAATTGCATTAAAATTGCTAGAATTGAACATATATTATTTTGTAACATAATCTTAAAGAGGGGTCACAGGTTCGAATCCCCACTCTAGCATTTGTTTTTGATAAAATGATAGAACTAGAAAAATTGCACAATAAATTGGTTTGGAAGAAATTCAAACCCATGACTTCTAATTTGGCCATGGAAATTCTAATCAACTAAGCTATAAGATATGTTTGTAAACCAGATGAATTATTAGATATATAAGCTAAACTTTTTATCTATTCTCAACAAAAGAAAAAAATTGTGCTAGAGGATCCAACATGAGCGCCGTCGGGACTCGTCGGGTACTGGATCCGCCACCGTTAATGCCTCGAATAGCCTCAATGAATCTTTATTTAGAACCCAATATTGGGATTCGAAGGTTTGAAAATGACTAAATATTTGACGTGGCCTTTATCTTATACCCCAACCACCCCAATCAAACAGAGCTTTTTTGAACCCCAAATTTTCACCTAAAGATGCATTTATAATAGTGATTTGATGGACAATACAGTTAGAAAATATGAAAAGTTTTGAATTTACATATAATATTATTTTATTGAAGAATGTATAATTGAAAATAAGAGAAAAAAATTATATTTTGAAAATAACGAGAACCAAACAAATGTTATATACATTGCTCACTTTCATTTTAAGGTATATGAATTTTAAAAGCTCCGTCAAATTTATCTTTTCATACCTAATTTTTACGAATCGACTTGATTATCAGAATGCAAATTATTAATGATCTTATATTTTAACGATATTCTAAGCGTATCGGTACTATATTGTGAACGAAGAACTGGCAAAGCTCTATTGGCCACGAGGTCCGACATATGAGGTCAACATTATTATTATTTGAGCTGGACTTTTCTTGGGTTGACCGTACAGTTTTTATTTTCGAATCTGTCCCATCGTGTTTGATTAGAGAGAGGTTCAGTCATACACGCTTCATATTGGCTCATCTCCTCTCCGGTTCGTTCGCTCCAATAACCTTCGGTTTAATTGAACTTTCCTCGTACTTCTAATAATCGTTTGTAAGAGCAGCACGATATACTTTCGACACTTCAAAACTGAAACCCGCAATAGTAGAGAGAAGAACAGTTTGGGAATAATCGTGAAATAATTCCGGCTGATTTCGAAAATTGACGGAAAATTAAACGAAATTCCACCATTAATGGCTCCTCTTCAAGATGACAAAGCAGCTGAAGTTACAGAGGTGTCCATCCCTAAACGCCCGATCTCCACTGTCGTTTTTATCATCGGTACTCTCTTTTTCTAGATATATTTTGATTTTTTTTTTCCCGTTTTGTGCGTATATGTTATGTATATACTAACTTCTATATATCTCTTTTGTCTGTGTATGAAAATGGTGCATAGCTATGCAGAAGGAGGCTTCACCTCTGGTGGAAAAGTTCCAGCTTACCCAAGAATCCAATTCTGTGTATGCCTTCTTTTTCGATTTCAGCTTTATAATTCTTGTTTAGGATTGGATAGCAGACAACTGAGATCCTACCCAAAAAACTGAGAATAAAGAGGATTGGGAAAAGGTCTTTTCCATACAATCTCTACTGTTAATCTTTGGAAAGTTAAAGCATGCTATAGATAAGTGGAATTAAATACGTTTATTGGTTGCACATATCAATAAAGTCTCGTCTTTTACTTATTTGCGCTAAGTACTTGTTGTCATTAAAATAAATAAATAGGAAAATGTGATCTGTAATCTTATGGAAACTCTACAAGTGCCCGATACACTTTTTCTATGGGTTGTTTTATCTCGTATCATCTTATGCAAATGATGCAGATTTCCGAATGGGGTCCCGTGGGTGAGGTACAGTGGACAATATAAAGATCTGAATATCAATATTGTTTCCCCTGGAAAAGACGTAGTTTTGGGTATGGATTTTGATTTTCTCACGTGAATTGTTTTCAATTTGTAGTGTATGTACTCACCATTGAGTCTAATCTGCTTATTTCTAGATATGTTGTCGATATGGTTCTATCGTAACAATAAGATTCTTTGAGCATGTTTGATCATTTTTTTTTCTCTGAAACTAAATAAAATCAAGTCCCATGTAGTTAAGAATGATCATATCCTTGTTCCATTCAATATTTTTTCAACCAGCAGTGGGGGAGGGTAGGGGACTGGTATTGGAGTAATCATTTTTTTCTGAAAGTGGTTGATCATTCTTGAGTATATGTTATTATTAGTAGAGGAAGAAGGTGTGCACGTTGAGTTCTGTAACTGGACCCTGAATAGTGTGATGCATTCGGCAGTTTAAGGGGCTCTATTCTTATTTGTTTTGTGGTCACCATAAATTTCTGACTACTGAGTTCTTAGTTGTTTCTTTATCAGGTGTTGACAGCGTAGGCACTGTTTCTGCCTCACTTATAACTTATGCTTCTATTCAAGCTTTACAACCAGACCTTGTAATAAATGCAGGCACTGCAGGAGGTTTCAAGGTATTACTAATCCCGCTATGATGGCTTTCATATTATTTTGTTTTTTATGTATTGATTTTCTGGCCTTTCCATAATTGCTTATACTTCCAATCCTCCTTTATGCATGTGGTGTATGTTCATTCTACTATATATATATATATATATATGAATTTTTTCTTTGGTTTTCTTCCTTATTCTTACCATTTTTCTTTATATATTTTCTTTTTCATTTTTTTACTTGTAATTTCTCTTTGGATCACTATAACTGGCTCCATTGAGTTTGCCACTATAGCTCAACAGTTACATCTACTTGTTCAATACTATACTTTCCCCTATCTTTTGTTTGTCTGACTGATTCTTTGTTCATCGACCGAAATGTTAAAGCTTCCCTTCCTCAAAAGTCAATTGTCATGTTTTCAGTAAAGAGTTTGATTTATTTCTCTGCCTGTGATGAAACTTTATGCACATTTTCAGGTTCGATCTTCCTTGTACTTTATGGTAACTATGCATTACATTGCTGATATAGAAGTTTCATAGGCATATTTCAAATATGGGATACTACAAAGAGCGTTTAATCACTCTTTTGATATATATCTTGTATTGATACCTAGATTTTACCAGGCAAAAGGTGCTTGCATAGGTGATGTATATCTTGCATCAGATGTTGCTTTCCATGACCGAAGAATTCCTATCCCTGTAAGTCTTTCTATCTTTATTTTTCCGTGCTTGTTTTTTCCTGGTGCGTGGCTGGGAAGATGCGATTAAACATCAACATATGAAGCCGACCCCAATTTTTTTGGGAACAAACAAGGCTTTGTTTGTTATTATAGGAAAATACATTATTGTTTTCTGACTTTCTCAATTTTTACATATGGGAGCGTAGTAGTAGTGAAAACTGAAAAAGAGTTCCTTGCTTTTAAGGTTGTGGTAGAGATTTGATATCTCGATCACTTTTACCTGGTTGGCTTATGAAGTGATATAATATTCGACTGCTTGAATTCTAATATTTGGTAAAGTTTCTTCTGCTACAGTGAGAAAGTTGTTTTAAGTTTTAACTGGCATGTTTTTCAACTTAAATACAATATTTCTTTCTTTTTTTTCCATGTTTTATTTAGAAGCAATTGAAGCTTCCATAGATGATATGTTGTTAATAGATAGAAAATGCATGCAGAAATTTAGTGGTATCAGTGCCATCCAATCAACTTTGCATTAATAATTGTGAGAATTAGATCATCTCTAATTGGGGAAGACATAGGGATATAGAAAGTCAATGTCCTAGTTAATCCTTTACATTGGATACCTTGTATTGCTGGTTCCCATCCTTTGTAGAATAAATCAGTTTGCTTGAGTTCATTAAGTTGCCTTATGCTCATGGTGTACTGGTACTTGTGTATCTTAAACTGTTCTTCGTAGTTTAACTTCTTCATTATCCAGTTACCTTCACTTCACCGTTTATGTTATGGGTCATTTTTATCTATTTGAAGCAGTGGTCTTCTGCACCCAAAAATGTTAAACTATGTCTGCAATCATATATATTGCCCATTTTCTTTAAGATTAATGTGAATAGTACTGTTATTTTTGGATAACCTCTGAACCTTAGTGGTGAGGATTAAAATCAGATTTTTAGTAGATTTTGATAAAATTTGATGAAATATGTGGTTGAGAAGTGGTGGGACCATGAAATATGTGGTTAAAATTAATTATTGGCTTTGACTTAAATTAAAATCTGTATTTTAATCGGTGCCAAACAGGGGCTAAATGTGATATCTTGGATCTGCAGGTATTTGACCTGTATGGTGTATGCACACGACAAGCTTGCTCAACACCCAATCTTGCGAAGGAGCTAAATTTAAAGGTCACTACCATATATTCATCCATTAAAAAATTCACAATCAGCATCTAATCTGGTTCTTACATTTTCCTTTTCTATATTACCATGTCTGTGCTTTACTATATGCTGGATAATGAAAACAATCATTTTATCCAGTCAGTAAAGTCACATTTTATACTTGCCCTGAATTATCCCGAGGACTTTGCCAACGATGGAGTGACAGGAGTCCAATTTTGATCTGAAACTTTAAGCTAGTAGGTATTAGATCCATCCACATATCTATAATTTGTCAGTCTGGGTCCCCTCTGGGACAATTTCCTTAAATGTGAACCCTCGTGATGTACCCCTTCACGTGTTACTTTGTGCTCTCCATCAACTTCAATTCCCTTGATTTAAATCATTTTCAACAAGCACATTTGAATTCCATTCATTACACTTTCATCAATTCAATGCTAATATCGTGCATTTTGCCTTAACCTTCTCCAAGGATCATGCATATTTTTCAAATCGAGAGAGAAAACGAGAAACTTCTTATTCCACAAAAGTCCATAAACATCTCATTATCATGAATTGTATTTCTGCAAGGCTGGATCCAGATTTTTCGTGTGCTCTGCATGATAATAACACTATGGCATGTCTTTTGGATTACTCCATAGAGCTTCAAGTTTTAACAATCTATGTATGTTTCAGATTGGCAAACTGTCCACTGGCGATTCTTTAGATATGTGCCCACATGATGAAACTGCTATAGTTGCAAATGATGCAACAGTGAAGGACATGGAGGTATGTGAACTTATTGTGGTGACTGAACTAATATAAAGAAATGGTTCTCTGCTCCAGTCCTTCACAGGCACAGTAGTTAATCACTTGTACCGTCTTAGCAACCTCAATTCAGCTGTCTATTATTTTCAACCTCAGTGCAGTAATCTCTTAATTTATATCATTGTAATTTCCATGGGTGTGTTTCACCTGGGAGTAGGGCTGGACATGGCCTGGTTCGGTTCGATTCTGAAGAGAACCAAACTGCGAACCGAACCAAAATTTTCGAGTATTTAATAAATGAAACTGTCGGGTCCAAATATAATTATGGAACCGTTCGGGTTCGGTTCCGTTCGGTTTCGTACCATAATTAATTTTTACAATTAATGACATGTTCATTCGTAGCTTCGATGGAAAGTTGGAGAGGGGAAGCCGGACTCGGCAGTCGGTTGCTTCGATTTGGGCATATAGATGTAGGTTTTTAATTTATCAAATGATTTGGAGTTAGTCGATCTGTGCTTACCGAATGAAAGTAGGAAATTGGAAAAGGAAGGATAAAAACTTAAAAAGTCTAGATCTTGGACTAACAATGAAATTAATAATTGGGCAAAATTTTGAATTTAGAAATTGGGTTGGGCTGGACTAGCTAGGCATGGACTTGGCTTGGAAGTTGGAGCATTAATCACTAAATCGGGTCGGGTCCAGTTCGATTCGAAAGTTTTGTCCAGCCCTACCTGGGAATAGAAGCTGGCCTCTGACATAATCTTGTATCCTACCTATTTTAAGTTTTCTTAGAAAAGTTTTAGAATATTAACCATCTTATTTTCATACTAGTCTTGGTGGAAAATCTACGAATGCTTAAATTCAAATCAGTTAGGGGTAACAATAACTGAGAAGTTGCATATCACATGTACTTCATTTCATTTGGACTTCTCGTGATCAGGAGTAAAAATTGTGTCATGCAGCATAGGACTGGTAAAAATACACTGGAGCTAAATCTCAGTTCTAATTTAATTCACTGTCAAGTTGTTGCTACTTGCTATGCTAATAAATTTCTAACCTTACATCGCATTTTTTCTTTTCGAAATCATTGGGTGTCAGGGAGCTGCTATTGCTTACGTGGCAGATCTTTTGAAAACGCCTGTAATATTTTTAAAAGCTGTTACCGACATAGTCGATGGTAACAGGCCAACATCCGAGGAATTTTTGGAAAATCTGGTTGCAGTCACTGCTGCACTTGATCAAGCAGCCACTCAAGTTGTTGATTACATCAATGGGAAGAATCTGTCAGAACTTTGACTCTGATCATTGTTTTTCCTTTTTAATTAGCATCAGAGGAGAACGATGAATTTGAGTGTTTTGACATATGGATAATTATTTTCAACATTCTTATCTCGTTTGGTAATATGTACCAAAGCTGTGACGAGGTTATTGATCATGATGTTATTTGTCTGCATATCGATATATACTTGTTGCTGTTGGTCTTAATTTTTTATACTCACACCAATGATCTTGGATATGCCTACTACATTAGTTTGATTGTTGAAGTATTTATATTGCAAATGATTATGTGCTCATCTTTGGTTATATCTACTGATACTGCAATCAGCAAGCAGATCTTTACTACTTACCTGCCATTTTATCTATGTTCTTCCCATTTGTCATTGAAAAGGTGAAAAATGGACAAATTGAAGGCAATGACACTATTTTTTTCAGAAAGATTTATATGCCCCTTGGCCAGGAATCAAGATTATCTGCTGCGAGTAGCCAGAAAATTGACGACTTAGTTGAAAATCCTTAACCAAATCTTCACCCAACACCTTCTAAACAATGCTCATGAATTTCTCACCCCTCAACTAATCCGTTTACAACTTCATAAATAATCACATAACAATCCATCACGCCAAGTGTAACGATAAAATTATAAGCAACATTGAGTTAATTTAAAGAATCTTCTTTGGCGTCAGTATATATAAGAGCATTCCTGTGTGAAGTACTTTGCAAAGGAAAAGGAGTTTCAAACTTATTTTCGAGAAGAAACCATGGGCAGTGCAGAGACCTCGAGGAATGCAAACCCCGGAAAAGCTACAATTCTTGCTCTTGGAAAGGCCTTTCCTCACCAGCTGGTCATGCAAGAGTTCTTGGTTGATGGTTATTTCAAGAACACCAACTGTGATGATCCAGAGCTTAAGCTCAAGCTCACTCGACTCTGTAATCCAATCAATCAACATTCATTTCTATCTTGAAGATGTCTTGTGCTATATATATAGATCACTAAATATTTAAATCATATGTAATTATCCTTTTTTTTTCCATGATTTTCAGGCCGGACAACTACAGTAAAAACACGATACGTGGTCATGTCTGAGGAGATCCTAAAGAAGTACCCTGAGCTTGCTGTTGAAGGACTCCCAACGGTGAAACAACGATTAGACATCTGCAATTCAGCTGTTACAGAAATGGCAGTCGAAGCCTCACAATCTTGCATCAAGAAATGGGGCAGGCCAGTTTCAGACATAACTCACCTAGTATACGTTTCTTCAAGTGAAGTTCGGTTACCTGGGGGTGATCTTTACTTGGCAAAAGGGCTCGGGCTAAGGCCGGAGACTAACAGAACCATGATCTACTTCGCGGGCTGCTCAGGCGGGGTGGCAGGCCTTCGAGTTGCTAAAGACATTGCTGAAAACAATCCCGGGAGTCGAGTCCTACTTGCTACCTCAGAAACTACTATTATAGGATTCAAACCACCTAGTACCCAAAGACCATATGACTTAGTCGGCGTTGCACTTTTCGGAGATGGTGCAGGAGCCATGATAATCGGCTCGACCCCTCTTCCAAACCTCGAAAGGCCTCTTTTCGAACTTCATACTGCTATACAACACTTTGTCCCAAATACCGAAAAGATAATTGATGGAAGACTTACCGAAGAGGGTATAAGTTTCAAACTAGAAAGAGAACTTCCTCAGATAATTGAGGATAATATTGAAGGATTCTGTGTCAAGTTATTGGGATTTGCTAATTACACCGAAAAAGACTATAACAAAATGTTTTGGGCAGTTCATCCTGGGGGCCCTGCAATTCTTAACAGGCTGGAAAAGAAGTTAGAATTGTTGCCTGAAAAATTGAATGCAAGTAGAAGGGCACTGGCTGATTATGGAAATGCAAGTAGTAATACAATTGTTTACGTGTTGGAGTACATGTTGGAAGAGGCTAAAAGGGAAGAATTGGACACAAATGAATGGGGATTGATACTGGCTTTTGGACCTGGCATTACACTTGAGGGCATTCTTACAAGGAATCTTAATGTGTGAACTGTGCGAAAATGATGTTGGATACAAACATCCTCTTAAAAAGGAAAAATAAACTACTAAAAATATATTTGTTCCTGCTAAACAATATTATTACAATTTTTTACTCTCTGCATTTGTTGTTTACTGCTCCTGAGTCTGCTAGACGCCCCATGCATTAAACTGAAAAATAAGTGCAAGTTGGGTGACCATTTTGAGAGAATGAAGTTCGATAGCTAACACAGACCCATAAAACCTATTAATTAAGTGACTTCACAGCAGATTTGCCTATTTAACTTGCCCCACTTGGCTACTCCACAATTCAAGTGCTAAAACAAAGAAAAAGATGAAACAACATAAAAGATCAAAAATCCAGAAAAAAAGGGCAAATGCAGCTCCACAAGGAAAGTCCGAGTAGAACGAAGTATGATGAACATTCATTCAAAGTTTTTTAAGTCCTTACACGAGTCAATAGAATATCAAAACCCAAGTCCACTATCGAAAGTCAATTTCGTACACGTACAACCAAGCCAATCTAATTTCTAGCAAATCAACTGGTTGACTTAAACACCCAAGTTTCTTGTATTTGCCATCTTTTCGCCAATATTTTATGATGATGAACCCAGTGACCAGGTTAAGCTGTGAGGTTTGCAAAAAATAACTTAGAAATGGAAAGTCAAACGACCATCAATTAGACCACTCCAGAAGGAAGGCGTAACACAAGCTGTCCTCCGAAAACACTGCAAAGTAGAAACAAGTTAATAAAATATAATGGAACTGTGAATTCACAGACGATATGTATATGCCTGAAATGGTTCGCAAGAATTTATACTAACCTTTTTACATAGTAGTAACAAAAATCTGCCAGGATGAAGGTTTGAACAATTTCTGATATAAGAACCATCGAAGGCCACAGACCATAACCCAATGCCACGAGCAGATGACCACGACTGTCCAAAACCTGTGTAAATTGACAATGGTGATGAAAATTCATCAATTTCAATTTTCTACGGCCTTGTGCAAGAGATACACCAGCACGTGGCTAAGCTTTAAAAAAAAGGAGTAAAATTCGTAATTTTTTTTTTTTTTTTTGCCAAACAAGTTTAGAAAACCTACTACTATTTATTTTAGGTGAAAAAGGCTACTTTTTTGCAATACTCTTACCTAACTGCAATTTTCAACTTCCAACAGTAAAAAGTGTACATTTAATACTTATTTACTTGTAAGTAAATACTTTTAAGCTTAGGCAAACTGCTTATAATCCGTCCTACTTATGCATACTTGACCACATTGTTAACTATAGTTTGATATTAATTATTTGAGTGAACTTAGTTCAAAGCATAAGATAATTGGAAAATTAGGGTTGGGCTTCCAACCCATCCTGTGTGGTGTGGTTATGGATCTTCAAAAATAATGTTTTGGTCCTATTTAAATATGTAAATCCGGACCTAACATGATGGAAACGAAAATTAAAATCGCACCCAAATTTCGCATGAATTAAAGCAAGAACGACATTATAGATGGCTTATTTTTCCCTCAAGCTTTTGAATCAAGTGAAAGTTATGTGCGATTTTAACGTCCATATTTACGATTTCGGTCACTTGGGGACCTATATTTAAGGATCTAAAATACGTTGAAGACCTAAAGGCCTCACTTTTGAAGGTTGAAAACCAATAATCACATCATGAGAAAAGTTGGGGAGCCCAGCCCTTATTTCTCATAAAGTAATTAATAGCTAATTTTCGCAAGTGATGTAATATAGCAAAAAGAGAACTCGCGAAACACGTGATTTTACGTATAATCTAAGTAAACCAATTATGTGCTTGTTTGATAAAAACTCAGCTAAAATTTTAGTAGATTTCTAACTGGTCAAACTTCAATTTTAACCATATATTTCTGGGTTAATACCCTAGATAGTCACTAAACTTTCTCAAAAGTTCCCAGGAGGTCACCGAATTTCAAAAGTTCCCTAATTAGTTTGCAAAAAGTTCCTAGGAGGTCACCGAATTTCAAAACTTCCCTAAATAGTCATTGAACTTTACCAAAACTTCCCTAGATAGTCACTCAACTTTGCGAAAAATTCCTAAGGGGTCACTGAACTATTTATGTATGGCGTCCAAATTTGCAAAGTTCGGTGACCACTTGAAAATTTTTGACAAAATTTAGTGACTATTTAGGGAAGTTTTGAAGTTCGGTAACCTTCTAGAAACTTTTTGCAAAGTTCGATGACTAATTAGGGAACCTNTCCAAATTTGCAAAGTTCGGTGACCACTTGAAAATTTTTGACAAAATTTAGTGACTATTTAGGGAAGTTTTGAAGTTCGGTAACCTTCTAGAAACTTTTTGCAAAGTTCGATGACTAATTAGGGAACCTTTGAAGTTCGGTGACCTCTTGAGAACTTTTGAGAAAGTTTAGTGACTATCTAGGGTATTAACTTTATATTTCACAGGACCAACAACTTTTATCAACTTTTCAACAAATTATAGTAGATTTCTAACTGGTCAAACTTCAATTTTAACCATATATTTCACAGGACCAACAACTTTTATCAACTTTTCAACAAATCATTTCATCAACTTTTATCATAATTTGCTAAATCTTTTATCAAAAGTTTTGTCAAACAACCCATATAATACCAATTGTTGAACATATTCGCAAAGACTCCATTGTTTGAACAAACATGACACAGTCACAATATCAGCATATTATCTGATAAACATATTTACATGTAATATTATCAAATACTTTATCTGCTCTACTATTAAAAAAGGATTGGAGATACCAACAATGATAGCCTTAGTGTAATAAAATATAAAATAATTGTAGCATATAGCACTATGAAGCCATAATAATACTGATATTTTAGAATCATTTTTTTATAGGTACTGATGTTTTAGAAAAGCCAGTAATTGATGTTTATAAAAAAAAAAAATTAAATTATAAAAAATCTTTTTGTTTGCATTTGCTCAGCTTAAAAAGATTTACACAAGTTAGTGCAAGTCAAACCTGGAGAACCCAATGAGCACAGCTCAAGAACCTTGCGACACCCAAAGCGAATACATAATGGGCTGTAAACGGTTCAACAATCTGTCACCAAGAAATTAGAAATATCATCAGCACCTGCAACATACTCAGTCAAAATTTACAATGTAACTGTGTATCTCATACAGACAGCTCTACGCGATGCCACAAAATTCTACCTTAGTGTTTTGCATGACGCGTAATTGAGGTAGCACTGAAACAGCTTCCAGGTAAACACAGAAAGCCCAGGCAATTCTGTTGACGATGTTATGTGATGTAGATGGATGAATTAGCAAAGCTAAAACAGCACACGGTAACACCTGCACAGATATAGAGTCCAAAACACTTTTTCACAAATTGAATGAAAAAATTTCAGGGAAGATTCCATATATAGCATGTATCAAAAATCTAAAAAATTCGTCCAAATGCTTGTCTGGATCTTTGTGTACCGAACCAGGAAAGGAATTAGACCATGGAAGACTCACCACATAATACAAAGCAAAATTATCTTTATCCTCCATGTAACTGGATCTCAGTTTAAAACGAATCATATACATCACCCACAAGGTTGTAGCCAAAGTAGCCAAGTCAAGCAACGTGTGTATATCATATTCCATGACAAAACTGCAATACAGTCTAACGGCCAAAAACAATGCTGTTAACTCCTGAGACTTGAGTGAAAGCCCTGCAGTTTTATAAAGAAAAATGGAGGAATCAGCAAGTATTACCCACCAACAAAAATAAGGTAAACTGAGAAAGTAGGTATCCACAAATGTCAGAAGATGTAAGTAAAAAAGCTAAACAAGATAAACAACACATAATCAGATTTGTGCATAAATTCATGTGCTATAATTGGCCATTATTTAGCGAGAAGGGTGCGAGGAGAAACATGACTCTTTAATTAAGTTCGAGTTTACATGGAAACAATATCTAAGATAACAATCCATAGGTAACTAAATGAATGAATCAGATGTGCAAGGGGGGTTTAGAATAGGTATGTTAGTAATTGAATGAGTATCATGACATGAAGTTACCAAAGAAAATCGTGTAAACTTTGAAGAATTATAATAGCATGCTATAATTGTGGTCATATTCTAATGTTCAGAAATATCAACAGAAATGGTCTCTGATTATCGATCATAAGTTTAACTTCAATTGCAATTTTTCTCTAAAAATGATGACCTCATTTGACATTCAGATCGTCATGTACAAAGGACTTAGCGTAACAACTAATTATCAATTAAACAACCATCATATATGACGCTAATTGCAAACTAGGTACTGCCCACCACAATAGAGTTGTGTACACAACCATTTTAGTCAGGCTTGAGAGAAAACTAATTCCATGTCCATATGCATACGCAATATAATATAGCCTTGGCCCCCAGCAAATGAACATATCAAAAATAACAAAGAACTAGTATTATGCAACCTCATCAATTTACGAGTGACCGCAATCCATAAATTACAGTCAAAATAACTGACCGCAGGCAGGTCCTTAATTTGTTCTGTCACTAGGCATCTCTCCCAACACGAACATGGACACATAAAGGCAGATAACCAAAAAAAAAAAATGACTTCAATTGTAATTCCAAAGATTATTCCTGATTAGATTTCGAAATGTAAGATAGGATATAGAACCATAAAATAACTTCAAGCAAAGGATGAGAACTCTTTGAAATCATATAGCCGAGAAATAAGAGAAAAAACTTGGGTAAAAACCATATCTTTGAGTCTTGACTACCCCCAGAACCCAAGAAAAAGGTAATTGGCTAGTGCACAAACAAATATAATCAAAACCAAAACAACAAAGAAAGGGATAAAAATCAAATCTTCCCACAGCCAAGAGAAGATCTTTTCCTCATCCCCAAAAATTTCTCGCTCCCATAAACAATTATAGGCAACTAACAAAAAAATCACAGAAAAAACCCCCAAAATTTCCCATTCCCACAATCAATTAAATACGACTAATACAAAATCATGGCCAAAAAAAAAAAAACTACTGTGGAAACATAAAAAAAACCAGGAAAAAAGGCATGAAAGCCATTTTTTTCTTACATAAACTAATTTTAACCCAAAACATTAGAAACCCATCTGAGGAAACGTTAAAAAAAATCACCATAAAATCAAAGAAAATAAACAGTTTAACAGAATTTTCTCTCCATTGTAGGGTTCATAAAGAGAAGATCTTTTCCTCATCCTCCAAAAAAGCCTATGTAGACACGCAACAACCCACAACATATAAACGCAAAAAAAAAAAAAAATGGTAATAGTACCAGCGCAAGTTTTCTCCTTCATAAGCTTGTAAATAAGAACTGAAATTCCGATGGAGTGAACAGCCTCCGCGGCTACAAAAAGGTTGTCGTGATCGTGAACAATAACACGGAGAAGAACCAGCGCCGCCATGCCGCTGACCACCGCCAGAAACGCCTTCACCTTCGGCGGCTGCCGCCGGACCCATGTCGAAACCGCGTGGATCGGCCTCCTCGGTGGCCTCATCTTTTGCTCCTCTTTGTATGTATAGATTATACGTATATCCCCAAGCTTTCTGCGATTGAAAGTTGAGGGAAAATTTAACGGCAATTGGGAGAAAGGGAATTCAAGGCAGGGCGTATAATAATGGGAGTTCTATTTTGGCTATTTTGAAGAAAAGAAGTTTGGATATCTCATTTATTTTTACTTTTAACTAGAAAAAAAACGTTACTTTCCAACTTAATTGTTTCATTATTATTATCGAAATAAATAATTAACTTATTTTTATTTTTTACCAATAACATATTTATTTATTTTAAAAACTATTTTCGACTTATTTTAAAAAACATATTTATTTGTTTTAAAAATCAATAACATTATCGAAGGATCTAAAATACCTGAGATGGTGCGTTATGTTGCCCGTGTTGCTACATCACTCGTGGACAATATATTTTTTGCTCACTGTGGACAGGAGATCAGTTCTAAACCTATGTTCAGTACTTATGTTTTAAAATTTATTTTTAATCACGTATTTTATGAGACAATATTTTTTGTCAAAATTTATTAAAAATCTGATTTTTAACTATATCCAACATGGGCTAAATGTAAAACATCAAATTATTTACGAGTATGAAATTGTACGTGAAGGTATTAAAGAAAAAATAATTGTATATTTTAGGATTAGGGAGTTGAGCTAATCAACAAATATGGGAGTTGGAAGGTTGGGCATATCAACTGACTTGAAGGAGAAGTTGAAACGTGAGTTTGTACAAGCGTTGACTACGTGGAGTGGAGTTGGAGGTGAAGAGGAAAACCAAAATTTGTACTGTTGCTAACACATACTTCTACGAGATTTCGTTTGGCTTCCTACTAGATATCCACAAATATGAGAACTTTGTCATTTCCCAATTGATTGATCTTTAGAGAGTAACGTGGTCGTGTTAATATTAGAAAAAATTACAGTAGTGGTCTCTAACCCTTTTAATTTTCACGGATTTTACTCTTAACATTTAATTTATGCTAACAAATATCCATAACATTCCATAAACATGCCGTTCGAAATCATCCATTTGACTGCTAGTCGACTTGGAAATGTTAAAATTGAATATTCTGACCATTTCAAACTAGGTCATTTTCGTCAATTCCATATAAACTAAATTTAAAAAAAAAAAAAATCATCTTCCTCTTCTCCCCTCCACCCCCGCCCCCACGCTATCCTCAAAAAGACAAAAAGAAACCAGAAAACAAAAAATCACCGGCCACCGCCGGCCAATCTCTACGTGTCCATCCTTTTTCGACAACCAGGAAACTAGCTCACTTCTTCCCATATCAAACAAAAGTACATCCCTGACCAAAGTCATAAACATCACATGAATCCCCCTCGAATTGTACAGCTCCACATACCTCCTCAAGTGCTTGCGTTTCGCCCCGAGCCACCCCAATGATACCACAGCCACATCTGCCTGTTCAATCCAATTGTTGATGGTTGCTTCTAAAGCATAATTCCACTCTGAAAGACTTCTTCCCCTTGGGCCCAGAAAATATATTAGCCAGATTATTGTGGGAAGTTAAAAAGATGGGGCGATTGAAATGTTGAAAACGACTTGAAAATGGGGTATTTAAAATATAGTAGTTCGATGTAAAATATTTGGATTGGGAATGATTGCGACTTGCCTCACTTTTAAGTTGCTTAAGAGTTTGGTTAATGGCAAAAGGGAATCTGATTGAGGGAGTTTTGAGGAAAATGTAACAATTGAAGGAATGGAAGACTTGGACTGAAGCTCCCATTAGTGCAACTGCATATTTGTTACTTTCTGATTATTTCCTTCTTTTGACGCGGTTTTTAATCTTCTATCCAATCATAACATATTCTTTTGGATCTTATATATAGTTCACATGATTTTTGGCTTTTATATGGCTTTTGATGAGTTAGAACACAATATTTTATATTCTTTTTCTATATTAATAAATTTTTTATTCCTCTGTCAATTATTCTTATTTTGTGATTGTTATTTCATATTTTGCTATATAATCTCGTTTATTCTATTCCTAACAAGTGGTATCAATATACATAATTTTTGTTTGAATTCTAATAGTATCACTGAGAAATTATATGGAGAAATTATGAATGATTATAGGAATTGTTGGTTGGATGTTGGCTGGAAACACTATTGTTGGTTATTGACCGTTCTGATTTCATTTTTAGGGATGTGGTAAGGGTCGGGGTTGGGTTGGGGTGGGGTGGGGTGGGGTCGGGAAGGGAAGGGAGAAGATGGTATATCTTTTCTTTTTCAGTTTTTTTTTTTTTGTGTGTGTGTGTGTGTGTGTGTTAGGTGAGATGGTTTGCAACTACATAGTTATTGC
>CAIGRN010056172.1:0-27845 GCA_903798345.1 Fraxinus anomala
GCCCTCTTCTGCTGAAACTTCTCGACTTAATCCATCGATGAGCAGATCCTATCGTAATGAAGATGTGAGTTAGCGATACTTTATCTTAATGAGCTCTATATACAGATTCAATTGCCATTCATTAAAGGAATAACTTTTGTGATCACCTTGTGTAAGTCCAACAAAGTCTAGTCATGTTATTTGAAAATGTTTGATTAGATCATTTTGAGATTTTACCGCTGAAATATTCTTCAGCAAACTTCCCAAGGTAGAAAGTTAACGCTACCAACGCCGGCAGATGAGGGGAAATAGTTCTTTAGATTCTCAATTTATTATGCAAATGTTTGATTAGTGCTAGCAACTATCAACTTCCATAATGATAACATAACTCACGAATTAAACTTTATTTGCAGGGTGATAATGCTACTCGAAAGCTCCAGATGGTTTGAGTCAGATTAGTTCTTACATTTGGTGGTGGTGATACCCCGTATTCTTTGGAGGATTATTTTTTCAGTAAATTCTGCAGGCTCGTGTTAGATGGTAAGGCTTGTAAAGTTATCTAGTTACTGTATTATTTTCTTGGCGAAGATGTGCTTGAAGATGTCTTGAGGTATCTAAATGAGTGAATGGTCGTGTAAAGATTGTTATATTGTCAAAAATTTTGAAGCAATAGAAAGGAAGCCTTTAAGAATTAAGCCTAAGAAATGCATTATCAACTCATCTTCTCAAGAAGCAAAATAGAAATTCTATGCAGATAGATTAAATCTCCTGGTATTGCAAGTATTCATCAACAATTTATATACAAATTTGACCAGAAACAGATCGAGCAAGAACTTATGATAACTATGTAGCATTTTCTACAAAAAATCTTAAATGAAATATTTAAAATAATCCGAAGGGAGTAAAATGAACGATAGTATGTACATGATTTCAGTAATTTTAGTAACATGGAAATCGGTTTTGTTTGCTGTGATATGCAGCATCCTGTGAATCCATCGAGTTTTTGAATGCAAGTTGTGCTTGAAACTCGAGGGTACGTTTGTCTCTACGTCTCAAGATTTTTAAAAGGAGATTTTCATTTTGGACATGGACATGGACAGGCCATTGAAAATATAAAAATTTCATAAGTCCGCCCAAATAAAAATGAAATTTGTCTGATCTCCTCAATTAGAAAATAAACCCACTTAGTCAGAAAATTCATCATACTAAAGGGGGTAAATTACAGACCCCGTGTCTCATGATTTCAATGATATTCATTCATTTTTCAAGAATTACACAAATCTCTCTTAAAGTTTTGAATAAAGTATCTCTTTTTTTAGCTCATGTTTGTCTACTATTAATCTAAAATTCTGTTTGCTACAGTAAGATTCCTCACCACACATTCACTCAATAAAATATTTTATACACAAACCAATAAAGTTACTTTAAATTTCAACCGAACATTCTCCAAAAATTATTATTCAAAACTTCATTCTTCTCCCAATAATGGGAGGCAAACAAGCTCATATCAGTCGTTTCGGTTGTACGCCAGCTGCCTTTTCTTCTTCGTTGGTTTCAACTTTCAATGAGAAATGAGCAAAAATTGAAGCTTCATTTCTGATCGAGTTTCTCACGAACCAGAACCATTCTTACTTTTCTCTTTCTCGTCCCGCTAAATATGAATGTATCTAATCTGTTTTCTGCTTCTTAACGAAGGTAAGATTCTTTTTTAGCTTCTCGTTGGTCTTTATCATTTCTTTCATTTTCTGTATTAGACTTTTCATCGGCCTCTGCAGATCATGGGCACAATTTGGATCCTACAACTCGATCTGTTCTTTTTTCTTGTATTTTTTCTTTTTATGAGCAATTTATCTTATATTGAGTAGCCGAGGAAAGAGGTTTTGGTTGGTTGTGTTGGGGATTATCCGATCCGCAATTTTTAGTACTATGAATAGCTGGTACGAAAATATTCTTCGTTTGAATTACCTTAAGTGTACGATTCGTTAACAAATAGTAAAATGGATTTTGAGTTCAGTATCGTTTCCACAGAGTTTGTCCTAATTCAAATTCGAATTAACTTAGTATGAAATTCTTGATATTTCCCATAAATTAAATAATTTACTTATGAATGCGAGACCTAACTTAACTAAAATAAATGCAAAATTATAATTGAATGCACAAGTTTTATAAAATTACAATGATGAATAGCACACCAGGATCCTGAATCCCTTTATAACAATCCACTTAACCCTAAAACTTACAAATTTGACAAAACGATTCAATTATGAAGATCAATATTCCTACCTTGTTTAATAATCTCTCTTGGGTATGATTAAACATAATTTTACATGTGACCCGACTATATTTTTATGACGGATGCAAACATATAAAAATGGATTAAAGATTTATGAGTACTTAAAGATCACGTAAAGTATAGCGATATATTTTTATCTCTTATCGGATTATACGACAATTGACACTATATTTAACTTATTTTTTATCTTTCGAGGGTAAAACAAACACAATATTCATACAATTAGTGATCAAGTAATTGTAGAAAAAAATAAAGGGTCATGCTACATGTACCCAAAGTTTTACCAAATCTTTTACACAATTGACACATGATACAAGGTTTATCGAAAATCATAACAATAAAACAATCTAGCCTAACATAATGTCAGAATTAAATAAATAAAAGTGGACCAACATCTCTAAGACATTGACATAACGTGGCTGATTTTCTAAACAGTTAAGCTACAGGTACAAAAATTTAAATTCATGTACATGCTCGACAGCACACATTATAGGTGGGTGGGGGGAGGTTTTTTACATTATTTTAATCATATAGGGTCACCTCATGTGAGATAAATTTTAAATTCTTATATGAATTCTATGAAGAGAATTTTGTACTCTTTGAATTATTCTTTTCTAAATTAAAGCAGCCGTCTTTTTCTCAATATTTGGCGTTAATTCTGTCCTCTGCCGTCCTAATTCTGCGTGTGCGTGTAAATGTATTCTCCATCTGCTTCCGTTTTCTGTGTAGCGTTAAATTCGGAATCCAAGTGGTTAATGAATTTGATTCCAAATACAAGTCCAAAAGTGAGGCCCATTTAATGTAAAATTTCTTTCCAAGGTTTCATCTTTCCCAAATAATGAATTTTAGACCTTGGGTTCATCAATTGTGCAACCAATGTCCTTCTCAAATTTTAACTTGTGGAATTTGATCCCAAAATTATAGATTTCATTCGATTTTGTGCTTCTTCCTTTCCAGTTGCTTAGAAATAGGTTCAACACTTAAATAGTAGAAAACCAACCTAAATTATGTAGAAATTTAACACTTAGATGACATAAAAGTTTAGTATTTTGGCTCGAATAAATGCACAAAACGCATTTATCAAACTCTCCCATTAGTCTTGCATTTCATCGACTACAACCATATTTGGAGGCACAACCCAAATTTGTCCCAACGGTAATAGGATTCAAGTTACCCTCTGCCATGTGTTCCTCTTTTTGTTTATGTCGTGATTCCAACTGTTTCCTTTTTTGAAACCTGAATGTGCGTTCGATCTCGGATCAAATTGAACAAGATTACTAGGTCTCGAACTTTGCATTCAAAGTTCTAAAAAAGTAAGCAAGAATTACTGTAAAAAAATTAGTAAAATAAACTAATTAATAAAGCAAATAAATTCAGATTAAAACTAAAATTAATTAAAACTTATAAAAAAATAGTAGTCCCCGATAATGACGGCAGAAACTTGATCGTTTGAAAATTTGCAAGTGCACGAGATCATAGTCAAGTAATATAATGAGAAATAGAGTATCGAACCCAAGATGACTATGTATTTGACCAAGTTAAAATTAATTGTAACTTTAATCGAATAGCAAACAAGTTGTTGTGATTTTTTTATACTAATTCCTAAATTATCAATTAAACTAGTGAAAGCGAGTAAATGCGTTTTTCAAATATATAGGATGCATTGTTAAGATATTGAATCTACATTCTCTATAGTGATCAAATCTATTCCCTTTACAAGACCCTTCTATCTCTCAATGAAAAATTTACGTATTATAAATGCATTAATAAATACTATAACTTCTATTAAAACCATATAAAACATAGATGTATACTTCTATCATTTATCGAACCTTACACAATGTTTATTATATTGTGCTTAAACCATATTGTTTATCTCGATAACAATAAAATTCACTAACAATTAAATTGGTGATAAAATAATTGAAAAGAACGATAAAAACTGTAATAAACATCCACAAATCAAACCAAATTAAAGTCAAAATAATTAATTAAAAACTAAAAATATCATAATAAGGGTTCATCTCATCCTAACAATGTATAAAACTAGTCTAGCACATTGGAATTGTAAGAAATCATATTAAATCTATACAACATCAAAATTATAAGAAATCATATTTAAATGGAAAGACATAACCAGGATTTTTAAAAATTGAGAAAATGAAGATGAATCTTGAAATCGTGAATATTTTCAATGGTTTCTTGATAAATCTCAACTTGCGTATTCTCTTCTTTACCCAAAAATAAAATTTGAATTTTCACTTGAATGAATTTTTTAAAATCTCATTCAATTCTTTCATAAAAACTATGAATTTTTCCCATATGATAATGATAATTGATAAAAATTGGAGTATCATATGTATTCTATTGTTAGGTATTTGTAGGAGTCGAAAATTTATTGAAAATCACGTCCAAATTGATTTTCAAAAGAGTTCCAATCGAATAAGGAAAATTGTATTCGCACGAGCATGTTTTTGTATTTGCACATCAGTTAGTATTTTGGTCATAACTTTCTCTCTCGATATCCAATTGAGGCGATTTAAAGTGCGTTGGAAAGTTAACTCGAAAGAATACAACTTTTATCGATATAATTTTTTCAATTCGAACGTTTACTGTGCCAATAATGGGTCTCAATATTCGTTTAAAAATCTAAAATATAATTTGTATGATTGAAAATTAATTTTGATAACATTTTAATTATATTCCATTGTTTTTTGTTACTTCAAATTGCATTCAACTGTCTTCTAACAATCTTCAAAATATTATTTTGTGGTCCGAATCAACTATTGGATATTTTAAAATTTGGTCCTCGAACTTTGGACTTGGTCATTTTTCATCATTTTTCTCTTCTTTCTTTCAATTTCTCATTCAACTATTGAGTTTTAATTATATAACATAAAATACAATAATTTAGGATATATTTTGTCAAAATAATTATCAAATATCGCTATTTTAGGCTCCAAATAAATACACTTATCAAACATCCACAAACTTAAACTTTTGTTTGTCTCAAACAAAAACAATAATCTAAACAAGCACACAAGCATATAAAATATTTAGTTAGACAATCTAGATTTTTATCTCAGGATTTAAAGGCACCGTATTAAATCTACAAACCGCTTCAAAGACACAATACCAAACCAATATCCATTTTTCAATGCAAAAATGACGTGTGTGTGAAGAATTAAGTAGACAATCATGAATTTACAAGTTGCTTCAATTTTTGATCATCTGTGGTCAAATATATCATTTCACCTTTCATATGATTCACATCCCCACCAAACTTATTTTTTAAAATTTTTTTCCAGTATGCAATCTAAGGTTGAATTTTTTTCGTTACTATAGTCACCATCTCTAGTTCAGGTGGAGTCTACTAATTGTAAGTCAACACATCAATAAAAAAGGATTCTTCAATTTTTTTATTGCTTCGACCTTTAGGACTCGACTAGGCATCAAAAGTCAAGTCTTCTCAAATAAGTGTTTGGAACTTAATCAAGGCATTTGGTGCTTCTTCTGTTTCACGCACATGCTTTTTCGAATTTTCTATGTTTTTGCACTGTCTCCCTTAAACTTTCTATATGACCCATAACGAGTTTTTAGCCAATTACTAACAAATCAAATGACTATAGGGTATTAGATTGTAAATACCCTAACAGATAATAACTCGAGTCATAAATGATACGAAGCAATTTTTTAGAATTTTTTTTCTCTGATCAGTGCAATGCCTCTCATTAAACACATATCTAATCAAAAGACCTCTAACTTAAGATTTTGCCCAATTTCATCATATTAATCTAGACAATCCACATTTAAATTTTCACACATGGAATTCCAGTTTACATCTGTATCTTTCTACAACCGTAAAATCACCTCTAAACTATACTAAATTTGGTATTAAGGATAAAGAATTTAGTATGATTTCGGTATAGCATCTATGTTCGACTAAATAAACTTATCACGCTTATGAATCAACTCATTTCATCACAATGTTAAACTCAATTCTAGTGCGCAAATAATATCAAGTTTTGTAGGGTTAATCATCAATCAATCTAGCATGCAACATATCTGCCGTTCATAAATCAATACCAAATCTCAAATATAATCATCATTGTCGGTCAGGTTATCTAACATACACAAGCATACAACCTAATCAAAGGAAATATTTTTGAAATTCTTCAAATTTTTTGATTTTTATAATTTTCTCGTGTATACTAAAGTAATGCTAAAAACAAACACACAAACATACGAAATACAAAACCTCTAAGTTTTTTTCGCGCTCGAACTTAAAATTGACATTGTCCTCAATGTCATAAAATATAAGTAATAATATAAGGGGATGGGGAAAAAATGTACTCCTCAATTTTTTCTGTTGAATATATGAGGAGCTATTTAGCAATCTATCTCAAAGTGCAAGTTGTTAAGCTCCTTCCAATATTTATATCCATGGTACCTATTATGAAGAGAAGAAAACAATCAAAAGAATCAAAATTAGTTCTTTTTTTTTATGTCTAAATTCCAATTTCATGTCATAGCATATTTCAACCTCTTTTCTCAATTAATGTTTTTCTTCAACTAGGTTAAGTGTCATGATGAAGATGACCCCAAATTGAATTAAAACATGCTTATAACTACTGCAACCTATAAATCAAGAATAACACTACATGTAATGCAATACAATACAGAATGCAAAATAAATAAAATGGTTAAGAAATTGGGAGTCCCAACAAGCGCTTAATATATAGTCTTTAGCTAGACTGTATGGAGGAATTGATCATGGTGGTTCACGTTGGAGTCTTGCAGCCTTACACACCTTGCAATTTTCAACTTTACATCTTTTTTATCCCCCAAACCTTAAGCTCTCCATTCTCCTTTCGAGTAATGCTCCTTAGACGTTTAGGCTTTGTCTCATTCGACCATTGTTAAATTTCTTCAGCAACGTATTTGGCCTTTTCCAGGACTAATGGTTGCTTGGGTAGATTACGTAGTTTAAAGATTTGTGCGTCCTCCACCTTCACAGTCAATTCACCATTTTCCATATCAATCAAGGTTTGACTTGTTGCTAAAAAACGATCGACTTAAGATTATTGGCATATCTTGGTCGTCTTCGAGGTCCATAACAAGAAAGCCAGTCGGGAATATCAGCTTCACAACCTTGATGAGCACATCATCAACCTTACCCCATGGGTATCTCCTATTTGCTAGCTGCAGCGTCACATTCGATTATTTGACTTCTCCAACTCCTAATTTCCTGAAAGTAGACAAATGCTTTAAGTTTACACTTGCACCTATATAACATAAAGCATTAAAATGAAATCCTTTAGCTAGTGAAATAGGTAAAGTGAAACTTCTTAGGTCCTTGAATTTTGTTGGCACTTTATTTTGCAGCATTGCATCGCTCTCCTCGATCAATGTCACTCCTTCCTAGTCTGGAACCTTTTTTTTAGATATATATCATTTAGGAACTTTGCATAAATCAGGATATGTATGATTGCATCGATGAATGAGATGTTAATGTGGAGCCTTTTCAGCATATCCAACAACTTCTCGAATTGATCATCGAATTTTCTCTTTTACAGTCTTTGTGGAAAAGGTATTGGTGGCACAAATTCTTTAGTAAGAAAAGTTTCCTTAACCTTTGGATCCTCTAATGCTCTTTCCGTCTCTACTTCTTTGTTCTTCTCAAATTCCTCCAATTGCTCTTCAACCATGGTATGTACATTTTCTTTTGTAAGAACTGATCTCTTTACATTAATCCCTGAACTCTACTGCGGATAGTTTTTTCCTAAATCTACTCTTTCTCCACAACCTTCATTGCCATTATCTGCTATTTGGGATTTGTCTCAATTTCACTAGGCAATGCTACCGGTAGTCTCTCTGAAAGTGTTTTTACTGTTTTTCCCATATGACTTTCCATATTCTTGATGGTTGCTCCATTGAAAACTTGAGTGATTCCTCTAATTTGGGTAGTAAGTGTTAGGATTTTGATTGTGTTACTGTTTTTAAAAATTTTGAGCATAATTTACATCATTTACTAACTGAGGAAAAGGACTGCCCATAGTGTCGTCAACACTATCATGATTCCATTCATAGTGCTTGCATTTCGGTACGACTGTTTGAGTTGCACTCATTTGTTCCACCTTTTGTGACAATAATGCTATCTGGGCTGATATTGCTGTCATAGAATCAACTTCATGTACTCCGGCAACCTTCTTTCCACTAGCCCTTTCAGTATGCCAAAGTGCACTAGTAAATGTCAAATTATTCATGATTTGGTAGGCTTGATCCGCGGTTCTTTTTGTGATAGAATCATCGCATGCACATTCTACGTTAGCCTTATTGCATTCAAACCAATGTAAAAATATTGCACATGGAGACACTTCTGTAATCGATGTTGTGGGCATTGACGAAGTAGACTCTTATATTGCTCCCAAGCCTCTCAATAATATTCGGAATCCAACTGTTGGAATGTGGTCATCTTGTAAGGAACTTCCGACTCAATTGGTTCCATGTAGTGATGCTTTAAAGTTGATAAGTGTCTAACCACTCTCTAGTTAAGTCTCTCAATATGTATGAGAAAAGTCCCAATCTGATTGATTCACTTGAAATCCCCGAATACTCGATAATAACTTTTAATTATTATTATCTACCATCCAAGCACAAAAATGAATTATTTTTTACGGACACAATAATTGATCGATGACTTGTATGTTGTTATTATAAAAATTCTTTAATTCTTTTAGGCCATCGTCATCAACGTCGCCAACTCAAAATGTTACCCACACAACTTCTATTTCTTCTTGTTGACCGCCCACAAGTTTCGCGCATTTCAGATGGGTAAAACGAGACCGCAAATATGTTAAGACGCGGTCAAGTTTAGTGCACAATATTAAACTATTTAATATAAAATTAAAATGAATAGTAGTACGATCGCGTTCAATGGGTTATGCTCTCGCAAGGATTATTCGTGATTAAGAATTCCAATCCCTGTTATCTTCTCTTTGTCATGCTAAGCACAAACAAATTAAATAGAGCTTAATATAATAAGAAGAAAAAATAGGATTTGCTGATATTTTTCTTCCAAGTCAACCCATTCTACATTTCTTCTCCGTTTATAATCCTCAATTCAAAATTTTTGGCTACAACAAAACCCATATTTGAAGTACAAAATTACATCATCAAACTCTTCATATTTAGCTTCTAGTTTTCCTTCAGAAACAACAATTCTAGCATCTGTAATCCAAGGTGAAGAAACAATTCTTCTCTAGCCAAAGGATAATTTAGTTTTTTGTTTAAAAAAAAAAAAAAATCGCGGGTTCAAAGCTCATCGTGACCCTGTGGTTGCTCCTTGTTCATCGTCTCTAATTTAACTTCCAGTTCCTACAGCATTTCATCACATCACGACCAACATTAAAACTAGCTTCATGGAAGATATAGTATTAAATGGAAAAATAAACAGCGAAGTGCATAAAATGTAACCTTAAGTTTATCTTCCACACACATGGCTGGAGTTGATAACAATGCTACGTATCTGCAAATATAAATTTATTCAGATACCGTAGATCCAATAAATAAAAATTAGAAAACATAAAGTGACCAATTTTGCATATGTAAATCCAAATGCAAATACATGCAGAGAGAGAGAGAGAGAGAGAGAGAGAGAGAGATTCTTACTCGCAACGGCTTGGTTCACCAATGTCTGTAACTTCATTTTTCAAACCACATCTCAACTTTACCTGTATAATATAATGAAAATTTCCCATTACATGAAAGGAAACTGGAGTGATTCCCAAACAAAAAATTTAAGGAGCCGAAAAAAGATGCACGCTTATAATGCTTCCTCCATGCTTTAATCAATATAAACAAAGGTGCAAAAAAACCTTAAAAATCATTTTAGGAAAAAAGGATATAAAATCTCAATTTTAAACTATGAACATCTACCTTTAAACTTCTATTTGGGCCATTCCAGCAGTGATCTCCATTTGAAAATAACATGATTCCATAGGACTCTTCAAATTTCTCCCAGCTCCTATATTGTAGGATTAATAATAGATGACAGAGGACTGAATCAAATTAAACTATAGAGGTGTTCTAGCGGACATTACACACAGTAGATCAAATATGAGATGAAAATCAGTATCATTAAAAATACATCCAATCTCAGAAATGCTATAAGCATTTATCGATAGAAATGTCAAGCTAAAAAGTTGCCTACCCCAAACGAGTTGTACTATGACCCTCCAATTGAGTAGCTTGTTTGAAAGGACAGATTTTGTAAACATACCTGAAACAATAAATTTCAATTCCAGTTATAGTAAATTAGAAATGTCATACCAAAAACACAATAAGACTCAAAAATGGGCAAAGAAGAAGAAACTAGGAAGTTTCTTACTTGTTCTGCTTGCTCTCAAAACATTGACCATAGAATGGATAGAACTCCTTTTCCATTCCTGTGAGACAAAATTATAGAATACTCCATCAAGCCAAATTTGTGAGCTTTAAGAACAAGAATGAAAAGAGAAAATGTAAAAAAAGGTTATAGTGCATCAATGTCTAGCACACCAAAATCATATTTTAGCTTCTGCGTAAGACTTGATATCCTTGACTGTATTTTAGATAATTTTGAACTGGATTCATCGTACTCTTTGCGTACAAGTGCAGCGTCTGCAGATACACAATGGAAAAGCATCAGTATCCACTGATTCCTGTTCTTAACATGAATGGAGTATAAACCCTCTACTGGTACCAGATATATCCACGGGAGTTCGGAAATTTTTGACAGCCTGAAAGATGCTCCTCACAGTTTGCCGTATCTTCTCCAGCCACGTTTGGTTATTTATACTAGTTATATCTGACCAATTTAGAACAAATATGAGTAACTAACTAACTAGAAGTTGTAGCTATGGAAAAAGAACATGGAAAATACATGTATTCCAGTCAAGATTTGAAAGTAAATAAAACACCTGACAAGTGTGATTCGTCATCTGAATCAGGTTTGTATGAAGAACCCGAATCATCATGATCCTCCTCCCCATACTCTTCCATCTGGTCTTCACTGTCATCAACATCATCATCCCTCTGCTCAACATCCTCTGAGTCATAGCCATTATATTCCTCATCATGGCTATCTTCAACTGTTTCTTCATGGTTTTGAGGATCATCATCTTTAGAGGTATCGCCCTCTTTGCTTTGTTGCTCTGTCATTTCTCCTGTCCATCGAGAAGCGACACGACGCCCTAACTCTTCTCGCGATAAGGACTCAGTATCTTCTAGTATATGTTTCTCCTAGAAATACAAAGTGACATTACTCATATAGCTCGAATAACATCAGACATGCCAAGTTACTAAAAATTAGAATTCCATATTCCATCATCCTAAATATCAAGCACCTAAAATCTACTATTACAACGACTCAATGCTTTTATGTATTAACTTGTATCTATGTAATATAACCATGCAAGCATGCATGTGTTTATGCAGGACAAAACTGGATACTAAAAGCACATACCTGATTTCCAGTATCAAGACCAGCTTTGCCATCAACAGTGGAAACTCCCTCTTTCTGTTCAGTATCCTACATAAAGATAGAAGTAAATGATCGTATGTAGATACCCAAAAGAGTCCTGACAACTTTTACAGGTGTATTTTTCTGTAGAAGACCGCCATACCTGGAGAGAATCCTCTTTCACCTGTTCTGCTCTGTTGGTCTGATCACTAATCTCAGGGTCACCGACAGATTTGTGATTATCTTCCAGGGCATCCTATCAAATACCAGTAATGTAACTGTAACGTCCCGAAATTTTAGAATAAAAATTAGTAACACCACAAAAATTTAGAATAAAATTTGATTATATTTTATTTTATTATTTTGAAAGTTGAGGGACTAAAGTAAAGCATGTTTTAAATTCTTATGTTTTTTGATCAAACATTTGGATTTTGATAAAGTGATGATAAATAAATCAATATTGTACTAGTTGGATAGCTCGTATTTAATCATGTATTTTAGGCTCGAGAAAAAATTAATTTGAAAAAGTCAGGCCCGAGATATTGCAGTTCTAAGAATGGATGTCTTTGTAATTAATTAAGTTGGTTTAGGATTTAATGTATAGATGGCAGCCATGTTTCACGTGTGGGGAAAAAAAAGTTAATGGTTATCCTATATTTATTTTGATAAAGATTAAAAGTTAAATTGTAATCCTATTTGTAGAATGTTCAAGTACTAGCTTTCAATCAAAGTACACGTGTCATATCATAATTTGTTTTACCAAATTTAATCCCAATCCCCTATGAAGATTTCGTCTGATAAAGTGAATTTGAAAATCTTGGCTATGATTGGGCAAAAGTTTTTAACGGTCAAAGTCCTAAAGAAAGTCAAAGTCTGGAAGTCATGTCCCATCAGCCCTCTTTTTTTATGAAAGATAAGGACACATTACTACTAAAAGAAAAGACAAGAGTTTGATTGGTTATCTTAACACTCCATCATTATCTTATACATATATACGTATGCATACACGTGATAATAACAATCTAATTAGGATTAAATCAAATAAATTCTGTTTAAGAGAAATTTATCTATTACTCTTGTCTCACCTATATATAGCACACGTGCCTCCACATATATCTACATAAACTTCAGAAAGTTTTCTTTATCTAAATAAAAGAAATAGTCAAGGCAGGAAGAGAGAAACATAGAAAAAGGTTTTCACGTGCATTATTTTATTCTTTCCAACATTTCAAAGTCAAGGTAAGATACTTTTGCAAAAGTTATTCGTTTCCTTATACTTTATATTCATTAATTTATGCATGAATTACCAGTGGACCTTCGGGTTCTTTATTAAAAGATATGAGATCCTACGAGAATTTAAGATGACCTAAGATGGGTGTGTCGCTTGGTCACCGATATACTCCATAAGAAAAGATTGGTATGAAGTGTTTTATCTTATTGTGATATAATTGTGCATGGAAGCTGAACGAGATTACTGGGTATTTTTTAATACTCACTCATTCAAAATTTTACATGTTAGTTTGGGTCGATAGGAACTGTAGCGGATGGTGATACAGGCTGTCAGGAGATCGAGGGAAAAACAAACATTAAATTTTACGTCTTCAAATTATTAATTAGTTTAATTCGGTCAAAGACATGTTATTTAATTAGTTATTATATTTTTTTAAAGATGCAATTTTCATGTTTAGTTTAAATTTATGAATATTTCAATCTTTTTTTAAAAAAATTATTATTTTATCGTTTCGCTTTTTATTCAAAGAAAATTGAATTTTTGGTAACACTCCAATGTTTCCGAAAATTTGGGGTGTTACAATTAAAGCGAAGAACCAAAAGTACAAGATAATTGAACCTATTATCACTCAGCAGTTACTTGTGATGCTTGAGAGCAAATAAATTAATGATTTTGAGTTGAGGGTAGAGGTCTTACAATCCTAAAAACACATTTTCTTACGCAGTTATATCAACTTACATATTGTTTAATGAGACACGAGGAAGTTCCATGTGTTGAAACTAGGTTACTCTCATCTAGGAGAAGTTATACATCACAAAGGAGATTTGCATAATATGAAAATAAATGTTAATGCAATCCCGATGCATTTATTTTCAGTGCAACTTCCTAAGAATGCTGTATGGACAGTGATATAGAAACCTATGCAACGTGAATAGAGAATAAGGAATCAATATCTATCCATCTAATAAATTAGAAATATTATTCTGCAATACCCAGTTGCATTACCTATGTCAAGATCAATTTTCTTGCATTGGAAATTGGATAATGAAGTTTTTTTTTTTTTCAAATTAATTCATAACCTATTAGTCAATTCCAACATTGGAAAACCTTTTGTTAGAGAGGGAAGTGAACAAAAGCCCCTAGCCATCCTGGGTGGGAGGGGAGGACTGAGGAGGAAAAGGAGGAAACCAGTTACATATTTCCCTTCAAGCAATTTTTCTCTCTTAGTTATGAGAACTGACACATTTGGCAGTTACATATTTAACAGTTTTGTTGTTTTTGTATCATCTCTAGCCTATTTACATGCAAGATGTGTGATACTATTTAATCTTCAGGTCTCAATCCAAGCTTAAATAGGTATAACCTTTTGAGATGGAGAGTCATCAAGTAAGCCAACCTCATCATATATATCATTCTTCTCAGGTTCTCCTATACTTTCAGTGTTCTCTTCAGCTTTGCTTTCCTTCAATTTAGCTTCTTCATGTTCCTTTCTTTCTAGCTCTTCTTTTTCTTTCTGCAACAGCTCTTTTTCCTCAGACTTATCTATCTGTTCCTTGCGCTCTAGATGAAAAGAAAATCAAATCCCTTGAGTATCTTCCCCCCCATATAGGAATTATATGACAAGCAATTGAAGAGAAAAGATAAAATATACCCTTGAGTTGTTGAACCAATCCCTTGAGTATCTTCTCCTCATCTTTCAGCCTTGTTAGTTCAGCCTCCTCTCTTGCTATTGCTAATTTTGCTTGTTCAGTTTCCCACCTTCGTATAATGACACCTTCCTTAAATGTTATTATTTTTTTCTTCAACTTATCTCTTGCAACTTTGCCAGCCTCCCAACAAGTATTAGGGCACTTAATTTTACCATCATACTCATCGCTCCCATCACAACAATCTGCTCAACATATGCGGCTTTAAGGATTTTCTCCAAAATATGGTGGTGAGATGTGATAGAATAATGAAATAAGACAACGAGAACAATATGAGGGTCAAGATGCTAAAATTCTTGTACCTCGTCCACGTTTACAAAGCAAAACATCCGAGCAGGATGTGAAGAAAAATTAGTGATGCAATGAGCAAAAATTAACTATACAATTTAGTAAATGATAATGAACAACTCATTGGGGACAAAAAGGAGTAATCAAGTGAAGATCATATACAAGAAAAACATTATTTAACCAAGTATATCTAGAAGCCGGAGTTGGCACTTCTATAAGATAATGAGTGACAAGATCATCACTACATTTCTTGTAGAAAGACAGTTGATAAGACAGTCTTATAAAATGGAAAAACAGAAGAACCCAAAATGAAGATTCGCACAGGACAACAATATCATTCTCCATCGTCTTTCAAGTGCCTAGAACGTAACCAATAAAACGAAGACGAGCAGCGAAAAGCTTCTCTTGGTTAAACCTATTACTAGTGGAAACATCTATGGTGTCATCAAAGCCATCAACGCTTATCGGGTACACATGCTACATATAGTGAATATTCGCTATAACTGAACAGTAACACTTCAAATTTGAGTATGTGATTACATTAATGTAATTATCCATGTAAGAGAGCATATAAAATAAAGTTGAAGTTCTATTACACGAGAAAGGAGTTACAAGAAGAAATATTTATGAAAGTGTGCTTACTGTGTCTACTTGTCTCAAAAGCTCAATCAATCATCTTACTGAAAACCCTTTTAGAGTAAATCTTCTCCTTTCTTTACCAAATTTAGGGGTTGTTTGAGCTCATTTTTTTGAAAATTCATTTATTCAAAACTCTTTTTCAAACACACATTCTCCAATAAAATAATATTACACGTAAATTGAAAACTTTTTCTCAATTTTTAACCACATATTTTCCAAAAATTACTATTCAAAACTGCATTTTTTCTATCTAAATGGGGCTCAAACAAGGGTTTAAGCTCAGATTTATGGTAATAAATACAAAATCCCAAATTAATAGCATAATTTGTCTCACAATTAGACTACAAGCATCATAGTGTACGTATATAGAACTTATAGAACTTGCGTCAATCACTTCTGCAAATGAACTGTGTCTTTAATTGAAGATGTTGAGTTGCACTTCTCCTAATTTTTGTGATATAGACATACTAATTTGATCAACCCATTGACATTCCGAAGCATCATTTTACAGCAAAAAGATTGCAAATGTCCGAGGAATGTAGCTCTAATTAATTGAAACAGAATTTTAAAAAAGCACCACTTACCACATAAACCATCATTGACCCTAGAAGTATATAAGGAGAGTGGAACATGTCCTGCATTCTTACAATAGAACTTCCCATCCGGGCATGCGGATGTTCCTGCAAAACCCACCATTACCCAAACTCATCTAACATATTTCAAATTAATACTAAAGAGTTGCAACAACCCGCCACATCCTATTTCTTATCCACCGATTATTGATACTAGAAATATGCTTCTAAAAGAACAAGACTCTAGATCACCACAGAACAAATTTTGGACAAAAATCAAGAAGTTAATGGAAAAATACCTGGCTCATCCGAACCGTCAGGGCAATCGCAAAAGTCATCATTGAACTGGGACTTGCTGAATTTCTTTGATCCATCTTTACATTTTATGGTACCAGAAGATGACAATCCATTGTAATACTTCTCATCTGTACACCCACCAACTCAAGTACATCATTGCAATTTACATTTCATATCAGAGTTCAGTTTTTCAAAGGTTGTAATCTAAGATTCAAGCAGGAGAAACGTGGTCCCACCTTCTGGGGCAACTCCGAGAAGTGTGTCTTTCGAAGGAACAGATGCCGATCTGCTAATGCCATACATCAGCATAGCGCAAAACAACAAAACTACCCTTCCTAATCGTAACTTCATCATGTATACCTTCCAATAAAATAGTTATTAAACAATTTATATCGGATACTGGTATTTCCCCTCCCCAGAAAAAGATTAAACAGAAAACCTAAATTTAATTGCTAAGAAATTAAGGATAAATTAACATCAGGATCGAGTGTATGAATTTTCGCAGATGAAGAAAGACTGTAAATTGATGAAAGCCTGCGACGATTTTAAAGCTGCAGAGGGTGTTTTGCAGGGGAAAGATGAGAAATCAAGAAACGACGTCGTGGTCAGAGAAAGGAATCAAACGCCCGGTGGCCACTTTGAATTTGGGTAAATTGCAGTATCCATCCCCAACCTTTACCTCCTTTAGTGCTTCTACCCTCAAAATTTGTTTTTGACATTCCTATCATCAACCTTTTATAAATTAACAGTTATCTTCCTTCTAAAATTGCTGTTGGTGGAAAAGACAATTTTGAACTCAACTTCCAAAAAAAAATCCATAAAAACAATGAAAAGAAAAAGGGAAGTTTACAAACACACTATGATGTATTTACACTTTACATGTAATATTTTTGAAAATTTATATTTTACAAACTAAATTTTACTTAACTTTTACAAAATGAGTAACGTTATTTGTACATCATTACGTACATAATGATGTACGAATAGATTACATGAAAGTGAGATAAAGAGAAAAAAAAAGAGATAAAAAGAAACCCAGTTATTATAATCTTCTTTTCTCTTCCATGGATTGCGTTTTTGAAATGACTATGTCAAACATCATATTCAACACATAGGTGATAGGTCTAACTTACTAATTATTCATCACAATGATTTTTTTAACATTAAAATACAAACATACCCTTCATTTCAAAATTAAAAGCGAAATTTCTCTCCCTCGGGCCACCTGGACCCCCTGAACCACTCGAACCACCCCGAACCCCAAACCCCCAGACCACTCGGACCATGGACCACCCGACCCCCCAAATCTTGTTAACATATAATTTTCACGAATTTGGATTTATTCAACATAATAAAATAATTTTTTGTTAAAATCTTTGAATGTTAAAGCTAAAATCACATATCCATCAATATTATAAATAAAAAAATAGAGAAACCTTGAATATGAAGATGGAGATGGAGACGGATGAAAAAATCTTGAAGAATGGCAATTAAGACATTGAATAATGGTGATTGAGAGAAAATGGAGATGAGATGGAGAAGATAAATAAACATTGAAAAACAAGAAATTGTAAGATTTTCAAATTATCAACTTTCAAAATAGAGGTAAAATGGGTATTGTCATTTCTTTAAATTTTTTACTTTTTTTTTTCACTTAATTTGGTCAAAAGCCATTATGGAAAAGTGGTTTGGTCAACCAATCATCTACCACCATTTCCTCCTCTTTCATGTCATATAGATGTACATTATTATATATACAATGATGTACAAATAGTATCATAGTTATCATACTCGATCTAGTCATTGACCCATACAAATCATTGAGGTCATCGGGTCAGTGGTTTAACCCTAGGTCATTGTAAGGTCAAATTTTAGTTTTTTTTTTTTAAAACAAGAAGACAATATATCTATTACTTTACTAAAACTAAACATATATACTTTTGTTACAGTTAATATTAAGATTCTTCAATTGCCACAGTAGTCAAACTTTCAATAATTCATAAGTGAAGCACATGTTTGAATATTTCTTATTGCAAATGTGATATAAAATTTTGTTTTGAATCGATTTGGTAAGTTTGGACTGAATCGAATCCAATTTTCTCCGAATCGATACAGTTTGAACGGTTATGAACATGTTCGAGTGGTTCTTGATTGGTTTATATGCTAACGAACTAATTAATACAAATCAAATCAGATCACCGTTCGATTAGTAACAGAAATTGATTGCTTGAAATCAAGGATTTGAATTAAAAAATTATGCCCCAAAAATAAGACTTCGAAGGCTTCTTGTCAAGCCATTAGGACTGTCGATTGATTGAATTTTGATCTGAGTTTGATTCAAATCTGATAAAATTCACGATCTTGTATGAATGACAAAACGATATTTGGACACAAATAGTGCATGATGAGTGAAAGGAAAGATATACACTCATAATTGATCTGTCAAGAAATTATTTAATTGCTTGAGGCATCATACATCGATGACAAAAAATGGATTTTCTTGCTAAAATCGAGAATTAGACAAAGGCTAAAGAACTAAACAGATAAATAATGCCCTTTAATGAAAATAATAAATCTAGGCTTATACAAGGTTACTTGTCTAAAAAATAACTGAATTTTGAGTCGCGTCATGGGAATGTTACCGAACTTTAGAATGTTGTTGCAGAAACATCACTAAACTTTGTCAAAATGCTTTTTATCCATCATTTGTTAAGATTATGGATTGGATGAATCTGCTTACGAACTATGACGTAAATTGTTGTTCGATTCTCTCAACTAGTGATGAATTGGGAGCACGTTGACAAAATTCATTGATATTTTAACAACATTTTTAAAATTAGGTTCAATTGTTTTTTGAACCATTATTCCATTTCCTCGATGAATTTTTCAAAAAAATAGTCAAAGTGTAAAATTTTTATATTTGGGATCCTTTATTTTTATTTTAAATGTCTTTAACGATTGATCTTTTAATTTTAAACGTTTGTTTAACATAATTTAACTGAAAATCATTTTTCTTTATGCCAATTTTCAACTGTACATTATCTCAATAAAATAATTCTGCAAATGAATTCATACTTTTAATCATACGTTTTTCAAATTTTCACTTCAACTAATATCTTCCAAACAAGCACTAAATTAGTTAGATCAACGTTGGTTTAGGTATAAAGTCGTGAGTTTAGTCAAGATTGTGAGTTCTACACAAGATTGAGATTGTAACATATATTTTTTAATGCAAATATAAAATATATTTAACACCCTTCTTCGTTTTATAATGAAATCTCGTAAAAATAAGTCGACACAACTATTTACTCAGATGCAGCTTAAACAATTTGGAAGTAGGGGCTTTCAGTTTATAAGTCGGCATTCTCTCTTTGCATTAACGAACAGGTCTCATTCGTTTGATTGACCCTAAATTAGCATTTAAATGCAAGCAATAATTAGCAATTTACTTTTCTTTTTTATTAGAAAACTTCAAAATGAGGATTATAGTCACATTTTCACAATTTACTTTTCTCTGGTTTGGTTTTAAATTTTTTTAAACTTAATTTTCTTCAAACTCGTTTTCAATCACACGTTCTCACAAAATAAAATAAATTTTACACGTGAACCCACAATTTTTCCTACCATTTAATCATGCCTTCCCGAAAAACCTATTTTCACAAAATTAATTCTCAAAAATAAAAATTAGACGAGGACTTATTTTGATTCTCGTAGGCAAATCCTTTTCCTTATGATCTCACCGTCAATTGAATTTGGACGCTCCACCAAATTTGATGGCCAAAGAGGCTAATTATCGTATATTTGAAAACTATAATCCCTTAACTTGCGTAGAGATGGCAGTGGGGCGGGTTCGGGATAGGGCACCCCCACCCCACCTTAGACAGGGCGTGGGGTGGCGATTTGCCCCGTTTACCGTCCCGTTTAATTTTTTTAATTTTTAATTTGTAATTATTTTTATTTTTTTTCTTTTTCACGAGACGGGGCATCCCCTTCCCGCGACGGGGAGTCACCCCATGCCCCTCCCCGCCCTGCCACTCTGTCGGAGCGGGGACGGAGTAAATTGCCATCCCTAAACTTGCGTAACAAATAAGTTAGGTGAGTTTACAAGCATTTTCAACGTAAAGTGACTTTTGAGGAATTTTAAATGTTTAATTCTTTACAAAGTTAAACACTAAAAAGGAGAATTCAAAATAAAAATAAAAGCTTAAACATTTTTATAAAAGAAGTAAAGTAATAGTAAAAATTCACTTATGATCCGTTTAATTACAAGAATAAAATGTGGGTGGAAAGAAAACGAATTTTAGGAAATTGAATTGCTTAGAACTTGTTAACTGAAAATTGTCAATTAATTGTGTTTGATTGATATAATTTTCCAACTGAAAAATGTTGAAAATTTTCATCTTTTAGTGTTTAATTGGCTTTATTTTTCATGAAAATTGTATTTTTTTCCCAATGTTTAATCCATCTTCAACACCCACAAATTATACAGCAATGGATATCTAATGTCTCCATTCTCTCTTTTCTCTCTCTTCTTTATCTCAAGAGCTGCTTTTACACCCCCAAGATAATTACCCCATCAATTGTGGATCAAGCACGAGTAATATTGCAATTCATAACCGAAATTTTTATGAGGATTCATTAAAGAATGGCAAAAATTATTTGTCGAAAGGTAAATCAACTTCTCTCAGCAATTTTTGGGGTTTCAGCAAATGGGTTTACTCTTTTGGGTGATTTTGTGACTAAATTTGGGTGTTAAATTCTACCTCCAGCAATGGAAGAAAAGAGAGTATAAGATGAAGGTGAGAGGTGAAACAGAAAGGGAAAGTATGGGTTTTTCTCCCTTGCCAAGAAAAAAAAATCAACTGGAGGATAAGAAAACGAATTTCTCATTTGGGTGGAATAGAGGGTCACATGAGGGAAAATCAAAAAATCAATTGTCAAGAAAATATTTTCTATGAAACAACATAAAAAGTGGAAAATAGTAAAATAATTTTCGTCTTTCGTGAAAAATTTGGCTCATCAAATAGGTCCTTAATGAATTACGTAATGGATTATTTGGTAGACTAGTCGTCGGAAGAAGTCAAGTCAATGGGCTAATATTTGGTTAACTTTAGGAAATTTCATTAGGTGCCAAAAGGCGTGATACAGAAGAAACCGTGTATTGACATTAACGAAATGAAATGGCCCCAATTGACGTGTAAATTATGTCAATTTGTGCTTTTGTGCAGTTTTTTTGGCAAAAAAGTCTTCCTAACTTAGAACCGTCGTACACGTAATCATGAATTGACACGAATTTACACAATCTATTCTAAAATTTGTTTTTTAAATCAACGGCGTAGATCTTGACAACAAAATTATTAACAAAAATTGTACAAATAACTTTAATCAAGTAACTTATCTTAGGTCGACCACTATAAGGAACACACTGTGCTGTGAAAGGATGAAATAGGCGGACGGATTGGACATCACGCGTATTGTCAACAATGCTAACTTTAGAAGTTGATGGAAGAAAAAATGAAACTCCTTTTTGTATAAATTCGTCAATTATTAAGAAGATTTAGGGTTAGTTTGACTGAGTTTTTGAAACGTCTAAAGTTGTTTATGAGATTAAGAAGCTATTTTTAAATACGCGTGAATAATTTTCTAAAAATTATCTGTTTTGATAAAAGAGTTTTTCAAAGTAAGTCGATCTAAAATAACTTTTTCAAAAAATTCTACAAAAAACAAAAATTCTATCAAATATTTTAAATATCACATCAAGTGATAATCATTTTTGGACTATTTTAGCCCTATTATAATTCAATTGTTTCAATAATACTTTACTTTTCATTTTTCAATATACATTTAATTTATTTAACCATTTAGTTACAATCAATATACATTTAACATATTCATTTCACCTGCGTGCTTTTATTAACGTATAAATTTCTTATTATTAATTCTCAATTGGAATATTTTGATATGTATCGTAACCGGATGGAGTACTCGAAGTACCCTTAAACTAATTAATCTTATCACTTATAAAATCCATCTATAGACTATAACTTATAACAAAAGATACCGAATATTATAGTAAAAGAAACTGAGTATTAGAGTAGGAAAATTAGAGATTGAAGTTGAAACTAAAATACTGTAAGTTTAAACTGATTGAAGTAAATTGATATGAAACTCAAAATTTTATCGCATATTTATAGCAAAAAAAATATATCAGTTTCAACCAAGTTTGAATTTCAAATTCAAAATTCAAAAAGCGAGCTAAAATTTTAGTTGGTTGCATTAGTGTTTTTATTTTTAAAAAAATTTTCAAACATTTTTCTTTTTCTAAGTTTTATAGATTTTTTTTATGCTCGGCTCGTCATGGGCCGACACAAGCTGGCTCGGGTTCGAGCCAACGCCCTAAATCGAGGTTTGACCCGAGCCTCGGCTCAATTCTACCAAGTCACGAGCCGGTTGACTTGGGCCGAGTCACGGGCCGCTCAAGTCGACAAACCACGTTGACACCCCTAATTCTAATTGTAAGTTAAATATAATTTCACATTCAATAATGCATTTCATTATTTACGTCTATGTATGCTAATACGTGCAGTTTTACTTAATTAAAAATTAAATAAATAATTTAACATTCTTTGTGAAGTATATATTATATGGTATTAATTCTAAATTAAGTAACATATACATATATTCAAATATTACCTTTATAACACTTATAAAACATTTCATAATTGCACGTTCAATATTGAATTATAATCAAATATAATGCTTCGAAGCAAATACTTCACATAATCGTTTTGTGCACATCAAAGAATAAATGTTAAGCCGCACATAAACATATATAAATATTACAATAAATGAACATCTTAGGAATTAATTATGACATATGGACATTAATTAATTAAGGTTAAGGATATGCTAACTTATGTATTTGATAAGATTTTATCTCAAATCAAATGCGAATCTCGGAAGTCACTGCTAAGATGCTAATGTTGGAAAATTATTTAATTTGTCATATTGACCGACATATTTAATTAATTGTGTAATTAACCATCATCTAAATGGTTAAAGAACCTTTCTCGTGGATGCAAATGGTTAAAACCTTTCTCCTGAATACAAGTACAATCCAGTTCCCAAGTTATGCTCAACTCCCACATTGTGAATACATTTCTCTTTTGAGAAACACTATATGTACAGAAAAACAAAAATCAGAAATCATGCAAAATACACACATGGGGTGCGGCCCACATTTTTTACAATATTTAACTCACGTGGGGGCCACCCATGTGAGTATCTGTATAATTTCTGGTAAAAAAATTTCTGTACACGTAGAAAATTTCTTCTCTTTTTGAAATCTATACGAATTTTCTATTACTAAATCACTATCCGACTTGTTTATTAGAGAGCCTATGGTCGGCACCACACTGGTGTCTATCTAGGGATCTTCAACGAATTTTATTTGTTCATTCTTTTTGAGTTTCCACAAGAATGCTGGTAGCCCACTTCAGTCCATTTCAGTTGCAGGAATTTACTGTCTATACTCTATACTCTTTATGTCGTTTAATAATCTTTGAATATAAAATGTACATCATTTAGATTTTTGATTATGTAATTTTTGGACTTTAAAAGAGTGGAAGGATAATGTTTTAAGGATAAATCCTTCATTGATTAAAATATTTGTTAGGGATAATATAGCTTAAAAACATGAAAGCATACCAAACTTAAATCAACATTATGAGCAGTTGTGAGAGTATAGCTCAATTTAGTTCAACAGAAATTAAAGCCAATCTCGAAGGCAGAATTCAATAATGCCAATGTCTGAACCTCAACATTCAATATGTAATCAAACATATAATCCATAGTATAAACTAGTAAACCGAAAAATAGAAACTTAGAACTTTACTTCCCTTTCCTTGCTTCTTCCTTCCTCATTGGCCGAAGTGTGTAGGCTCAAGAACAGCCTTCCATGCTTGCAAATCGCCCTCCAAAAATAGTACAAGAACCGGTAAAGAACCCTCCACACTTGGCTTGGATCATCGATCGAAAGGTCTACCAAAAACAGCCAAGAACGCCCCTAAAATCTGACCCAAACCCACAAGAATCGAACCAGTACTTAGCCACTATTTCAGGCCTAAGACTATACAGGTATATCTCCCCCAACAGGCTAACCAAGGTCAATTTTAGGGTGCACCGGGAGATAAGATGAGAACGGGCAAAGAATAGAGAAAACGAAGAGACGGGGAGAGTCTCAAAGAAGGAAGCCCACGTGAATATAGAGATATACAAGCCAAGAAAAATATCTAAGCCAAGATTAAATCCTAGCAATTGATCTCAATCCAACGGTCACAATTAAAATCAAACTAACACAATCCGGGTGAAACCAAAGCCACCAAGGTAACTAATGGCCAAAATAATAAGTCACATACCAAATGACATAAATAACATCAGCCCACAAGTGTTAAGAGGACCACAATACTCACAATATTGAAATATGAATCTGTATATAAAGGTTTGACCTACTTTTCTTAACATGCCAACCTTTAAGATGGTACCACAAGTATTAGTATGATATCAGAGTCTATTAATATCCAACGAACAATTCAATTTAATTAAGACTAAAAAACGAACACATGAATTTCACAATTGATCCGCTAAAACGAGTTACTATCTTGTAGGACACATTAAGAAATAAATCTCATATCGATTAAATATCGAAATATAGACAAATATATAAGAGTTTGTGTTATTCATCTTAATATGTTGACATTTTAAGATGGAAGATCACGTCTTAATATCATGACAATTTGACCTAACTGTAACTGAAGAAGCAGTCAACTCATCTCAATCTCAATCCTAAACAAAAGCCGAGTTAGTGTGTGTAACTGTGTGTTGATAATGTGGGTCCAGAATGTTTAAATAGATATGAAGAGAATCTTTAATTCAACAAAATCTTGTACGGTTGTAATATAAAATGGATACAGTACATCAAATCGTGTTAACTTTTGAATGGTGGGTTGGTAAATGGGTCGTGTACAAGAAATTCCCTCTTCATAGACTGTTTTGTGGACTGACTTCTGCTTCATCGTATTCAAATCCACTTCACACCTCCACTTCTGTTGATGGTGGAACCCCACTGGCATTTCTATATATATATGTGGGGGTGTGTGTTGTGTAAATCAACCAAAGAAGACATACATCTGAAAAA
Organism: Fraxinus anomala; assembly: GCA_903798345.1. Lineage (NCBI taxonomy): Eukaryota > Viridiplantae > Streptophyta > Magnoliopsida > Lamiales > Oleaceae > Fraxinus > Fraxinus anomala. Next base: position 25,704 of record CAIGRN010056172.1, read on the forward strand.
AATCTGAATTTGTTCAATGCCAATATTCCTCGTCTTCCTCTTCCTTTTACTCTCTTGTGTACAAGTGAAAGTACTTTCCTGTAATAAACTTGATCGCGATTCTCTTTTATCGTTCTATAAACACGTTTCCTTCCCACCATCAGAAATTCCTCTCAACTGGTCATCGGTCGACTGCTGCAAATGGGACGGTGTAACCTGCAATCGTGACTCTCGTGTCACCCATTTATCGATACCAGGCAAGCGTATTTCTGGAACCATCACTCCCTTTCTTGGGAATCTTACGTTTCTATCTCACCTTAATCTGTCCCACAATCAATTCTCTGGCACTTTTCCTTTCACAGTTTTCCCTACTTTGAAATCACTTGATTTGAGCTATAATCTTCTGTCCGGGACACCAAACTACAGCTTGCCTATTTCAATTCATACAATAGATCTGTCTGGTAATCGGTTTAATGGGTCGATTCAGTCTCCATTTTTCAATGGTGCGCCGCGTTTGATTAGTTTCAATGTTAGTAACAACAGTTTTACCGGCCCACTTCCGGTTTCTATTTGCATCACCTCAAGACATGTAAGGATGCTGGATTTCTCCATGAACAAATTCAGTGGCAATGTATCACAAGGAATTGGAAGGTGTTCTAAGCTGGAAGTTTTCAGGGCTGGTCTCAATTCTCTCTCAGGATGGCTTCCTTTTGATCTTTACAGTGTGAAAACATTGAGAGAAATAATTTTAGCTAAAAACCAGTTTACAGGATCTATCAACAACAGTATCTCTCTTCTCTCAAATCTTAGTGTTATAGATCTCCATCAAAATGAATTGACTGGTGAGGTTCCTAAAGATGTCGGGTTGCTGTCGAATTTGAATCAATTGATTCTTCACACCAACAGCCTAAATGGTTCTGTGCCTCCATCCTTGATGAACTGCACCAGCATGAAGACGCTGCTTTTGCGAAATAATCTTTTAGGAGGAGAAATTGCGAGTCTTGATTTTTCGCCACTCCAGCAACTGGAAGCCATTGATTTTGGAAACAATAGCTTTGTGGGTAACATTCCAGTTAGCCTATGCTTGTGTAGATCCCTGACTGCAGTTCGAATCGCATTTAACCAGTTGACGGGCGAAATACCAGCTTGCATGGCTGGCCTAAAATCTTTATCCCATCTCTCACTTTCCGACAATTTCCTGTCTAACGTTGTTGGAGCTTTAAAAATTCTGATGCGATGCGACAATCTCTCAGTTCTCTTCCTGTCAAGGTGCTTCAAAGATGAACCGATGCCGAATGATGACCATTTATTACATCTAAATGGGTTACAGAATCTACAAATTCTCACTCTGGGTGGATGCCAACTCAAAGGTGAAGTGCCTTCTTGGATTGGGAAGTTAAAGAATCTGAAAGTGCTGAATCTGTCTTACAATCAAATTAGAGGCACAATCCCAAAATGGTTGGGGAGTATGCCAAGCCTGCTTGTACTAAACATCACTCGAAATCATCTCACCGGAGAACTTCCCCGCGAGATTGGCAACCTTAAAGCTTTAGTTTCAGACGAGACAGACCCAAACTTGAGTAATTTAGCATTGCCTTTCTTATTCGACACTCTCCAGTACAATCGACTGTTCAACTTGCCAAGGGGAATCAAAGTTGGGAATAACAGTCTGAGTGGGAACATTCCAGCAGAATTAGGAAACTTGAGACTTCTTAGAGAATTGGATCTCAACGATAACGACTTCAATGGCAGCATTCCAAGTGAATTGTCCCATCTTGTCAATTTAGAGAAATTGGACATGTCAGGGAACCATCTCACCGGAGAGATCCCGGAATCGTTAAAAAAACTCCATTTCTTATCTGCTTTAAATGTGGCAAACAATGATTTAGAAGGAGAGATTCCAAAGGGTGGTCAGTTTGATACGTTCACAGACGCTTCATTTGAGGGGAATCCAAAACTTTGTGGGTCATTACTGCAAAAAAGTTGCCCACAACCAAGCGCCGGAGGTCAAGATGAAAATTTGCCGCCGGCACCGGCGGAGGAAGAGTTGGGAACTTCATGGTACACTCTTCCCTTTGGTTTGGGATATGCAGTAGGATTTTTTGTGGTCAGCATCAGTTTATTGTTCAGGAGTTCATGGAAATGGTTTAATTAATATTCACA
>CAIGRN010056198.1:0-10627 GCA_903798345.1 Fraxinus anomala
TTGGAATATTCGTTGCGACAAATTGACGCGTCGCCCTTTTAATTTTTTGCGACACATATGTATGGCGACGATATTATGGCTACATATATTGTGTTGCTATTCCGTATTTTACGCGTCAAACAAATAGTGTCATGATTTTGTTGATGCGATAAATTGTCGAAAGTCGTCGTAGAATGCATTCCGTGACTCATAGAGCGCGACAATACCTGCAACAAACATATTGTTGTCGTTAAATTATTTCTGCAACAAAATCTCAATTTTTGTGACAACTTTGTCGCGAAATTAGTTATTTGTTGTAGTGTCGCCTAATAAATGAAATATGCAATAGATTAGATTATAATTAATCAAAGAAACTATGAAATATCTATATTTTAAAACCGGAATAAGTGTATAAATTACACTTATCAAATACACCGTGACTTTTGAATTTTTTTAAAAATCTATAAAAGTCTCGATTAAATACACCAAATACTTTTAGAAAGTCTCAAAAAGTCTACATTAGGTACTCATAGACTTTTTAAATTCCAAATTTTTTTTAAAAGTTCTAATCGTACACACCCCAAAATTAATTAGTAGCAAAATAATTGAGAGATTTTCTCAATAAAAGACTTCCTTGTCAAGTAGGAAAATTGTAGCATTTATTCCCAATCTTTAAGCCTTTTTGAATTTGCTCCTCAATGTATGTTCTTAAGCAGTATGATCCCAACCTATTTATTTTGTTGCAATTTTGGTCGTCAACAGAAAAATCCATCCGTTTTGACCTGTAAGAAGTCAATTGTTTTATCCAAAATAACACTATAGCTTTATTTATAGATAAAATAAGTAAAAAACGAAAAAGAAAATAAAGATCATGAAGAAAGATATTAGAAAATAGAACCTATTGACACTTTCGAAATCTAAACAAACTCATCACTGTTGTCCATCGACCTAAATCCATAGCGGCCATTACCACTCGTCTAGCTCTCATAATTCCCAGTCACAAATGAATGATTTTGGAGCAATTTTTCAATAGCCTTTTTCGCATTTTATCTTGTGTGCTGGCTCAGTCATAAGGATATTGATTTGAAAAATGAACTGTACATCAATGCCTCCATAATTTTAATTCCATCCAATTTTCTAAGCAATTGCTTTGTTTTATCTTGAATCTTGCAAAAGAATAAATAGAACCAAACACCATGTGACAAAGTCAATAATTATTACGAGCCTATTAAATCAAAGTCAATGGTAACACCTCAATAATAATAATAATAATAATAATTATTATTATTATTATTATTTCATCACTCATGTGACAAAGTCAATAATTATTACGAGCCTATTAAATCAAAGTCAATGGTAACACCTCAATTTCATTATATAAATTTTTCTCTAAACCGCATTTGAAGCCATAATATAGTTATAATAAAGTTGGTTTAGATAACTATTGATTTTCGAGTTTATTTGTTTAAAAAAATTTTAGAACCAGCAGATAATAAACTCCCAAGTATAAGTTGGACAAATAATTCAAATTCGATTTGCTCATAAACGCTCATCGATACTTTAAAATGCTCAAAATCGATATGCCAAAATTCCTAAGCAAATGCTTAGTAGTAAAATAATTGAGAGATTTTCCAAAAAAAAAAAATTAATGATAATTCTTTGGCAACTGGAAAAATTAAAGCATTGATCCCCAAACTATAAGGCTTGACGCATTTAATGTATGCTTTTAAGTAGTATGGTCCCAACCTATTTATTTTAGTCTAGGGTTGTTCTAAGTGACAAAATCTGTTGACCTTAAAAAATGCATCGCTGATGTGGCCAACAGATCTCAAGGCCTCTCGCGTCCGAGCAAGCTCGGTTCATGTACACTTGAACAAGCCATAGTCAAACGTGGCCTTCTCCTGAGAGGGCAGCACTACGATGGTCAAGTTAGTTGGAGGAATTGTTATATGAGTATAGGGGAGCTTTAAACGTGAGCCTCGAATATAATAAAAGGGGTCGTATTTAGGGAGAAACACATAAAAGATATGGTAGCAAGATTATAGTTTTGAGAGTCTAAACTTGCATTACCTTTGAATGACACTAAGTATGGGCTTTATACTTGGATAGGGCGAACAAAGGCTGTGGGATGACAATACACGTTGTCTCATCCAAGTGATTGACCTTTCTTGTTGTATATATCAATCAATCACAGTCTTAAATGCTAATACTATTTTCGTATCCATAAGACCTAGTTTGTAGCCTTGGACTTGACCAAATAGGCTGGCGGTGGCGGCGATGGTAGTGAGTTTTCTTGTCATTTACAATGAACCATTTAAGATCTCTTCACTGCTTTGTCTTGGACCGGCTCTTCCCATGGGGTTCGCGTGTAATCGGTTCAACGCACTTCATTTCATAGGAGAAAATGGGTTGTCCGCACTGAGGGTTGGTCCAGTTTCGCCTCATGTTAGTGTACAGAGCGTGGGATCGTCGAACCGTTTGCCACACAGGAGGGTTGAGGCCACGTGGAAGGCCTCGTGTAGAGAGGCATAACAACAATGCCTGAAGTCCAAGTATGATTGTTCATATAGTGCATGGACTTTTGAGTTTGAATGATAAAAAATGACGCGGTTGCAACAATAGCTCGAGTTTGAAGAATCAGAGGCATAGTTTGAAAGGGGCTAGATCGAATGAGGCGATATCCTTGTCATAAAGGCTAGCTACTTTAATGAAGCTGAAGCATGTGATAAGGCTTAATTATACGAGGTGATGCCCTTGTTGCAAAGGGCGAGCCGCTTTGATGAAGTTGAAGCCTGTGATAAGGCATCATATGAGGCGATACCCTTGTTGCAAAGGATGAGCCGCTTTGATGAAGTTGAAGCACATTGGGGAATGTGCTCTAATGATTGGAAATGAATGTTAGTTTCCTACGTAAAACAACTGGGTGTTTATGGCAGTTTCCAAAGTTTACATTGCATGCACATTTAATGCACAATGATGGAAGTCTGTTACAGTTGGTGCAGATCACTTGAGTATAGGGCGCATATAGGTTACGGCTTCATTTGAGCCTTTGATTTGAATTTTGAACGGCACCTTTTGGTTTAACGTGTTGGATGGGACTGCAATTGATGGCTAAGATTGCAGTGAGGTTGATCCAATGATGGGGGGTTCGACTTTCTTACATATATAAAAGGCTAAAGCCCCACCCTCTCTCTCTCCTTTACTTTGTGAAAATTTAAAACCTACAAGTGTTGAAAATTACCTAAGATTCTTAAGCAGCTCATCCGCATTTTTCCAGCAGCCATCTCCGTTTTCTTCTCTTCTAGGTGACCCCTAAGGAGATGGCTTGTTTCCCTAGGGAGGGGTGTGTGACACTAAGTGATGCAATTTAGTGTGAGGTGATGAAGCTGCCTCTGCACCCCTTCTTTAGGTATATCCTTATGCGCTACAACCTAGCCCCTACCCAGCTAGTGCCAAACACATGGAGCCAATTGGCATATGCTTTTCTTCTTTGGAAGGAGGTTACTCTTGGCTATGACATGCCTCCCCATGTTTTCCAAACCCTTTTTCTACCTCGAGCCTCTAGTAGAGGGAGTGATTGTAAGGGATGGTATTGCATGAACTCATGGGCTCCTTTCATCTAGGGAACTCTGACCTCCATTAAGAACTGGAAATTTTCGTGGTTCTTGATTAGGGGTCGCTGGTAAATAATGGAGAAAGATGCGGTCCTGGAGATAATTGTGCCAACCCAATACCATTAGTACAGTGAGTCTAGCTTTGGCTGAGATAACTTGTTTTATGCCTCTTTGTTCCTTTTTGTTTTTTACTTCTAATTGTACTCTTTATCAAGTTGCGTCGACCGGTTCGAGCTCGAACCTTCTAAGTGGACAATTATTAAGGTAATTTATGACCTGCCCTCAGAGAGAGAGGAATTTTAAAAACGTGCTTGGAAAGAGAAATCTCTTCGTTACACATCAGTTGAAGGCTACTAAAGGTAAAAGTAGTTTCTAATCATTCACTTAGTGGTTTTGTTGGTTTTTAGGATAGCTGCTAATACGGTCGTCCTTTGTTTGTAGGTCAACACGATAAGAAAGAATATGTCAAGTCTGACATCTAACAAGTTCTTTATGAGGCACCTAGGAAAGGTGAAAAATAAGAAAGCCCTGAGCTCAACTTCTTTAACCTACAAAAATTAGCAGGATGAGCTTTCCCGCCTCTCTAAGATGAATCAACTTCCTCCCCCAGAAAAGAAAGGTGTTAAGGGGATAGAGAAAGTTGAGCCATCTGCGGAATGACCTCAAAAGAGAAAGTTGGTTCTAACGAAGAACATCGAGCCCCCTCCGCCACCAAAGTCCCAGACAACTCTTGGGAAGTACCTTCATCGTCCTATTGAGGTGGAGCCTATCTCCTCTGTGAAGATTGTCAACATAGAGGAGAATGTCGAGGAGGAGGTGAGCCTCATAAAGTGAAGGCGGGGCATGGGGGCTAGTAGTACCCTCTAAAGAGAAGGCTCAGAACTTTTTGGAAGGGAAGTTGGACGAAATAATTCCCACGGTGATGGAGATGCTTCCTGGAGTTGCTTCCTAGAGAGGTCCAGGGGGCCTATGAGGATTTATCACAAGTATTGGACTCACAAGTACTCCTCATATGCTAAGACCTATGAAGTAGTTGACATGGTGGAGGCTGGCCTCGCCCTGCAAGCTTGTTCTCAGTGCTTTTTCCTAAATGCCCAGATGGAGATGAAACAGCTAGTAGGCCTTAATAAGGAGTATCTCCAAAGGGCCAATAATTCAAAGGTGGCCTTGAACAAAGGAAAAGCTGAGGTGTCTTCTACCATTGAAGTCGTTGAGGCCTCTAAGGTGAAGCAAGCAAAGGCAGAGTCTAAGAAAGAGGCGTTATCAAAGGAAAACAATGACCTGAAGAAGGAAGTTCATCTATGAAAAGCCTAGGTCAATGCTTTGCGAAGCGCATTGAGAACTCTGACAACCTTTAGAGGATTGCTTTTTCAGCCTTGGATACTACTAACAATGAGATGGAAGAGTTGAAAGCTCACGTAGATGAGCGGATTGCTGAGGCTGCCAACTTACAACAGCAATTAAATGGGGTAGTGGAGGTAGTTGTGAATGAATACATCGCTCATTGCTATGAAACGATTGAGTATATTGGAGGAGGGTCACATACAATGAAGTAATTGGAGCTGGCTGCCTTAAAAAGATGAATTCCTTTCAGCAGGACCATCTACTCTTGCTGTCGAGGCTGAAGATTCGGTTGAGGAAGTTGATGTTCAAAAAGGATGACACTGCCATTTAGACTTATGCTTAAAACATTTGATTGTAACAACTCCTTCGTAATGACTTTGATTGTATAAAGAAATCTTTTTCACTTTTATTACGTTCGTTTTGAACCTGACCTTTACTGTTGGCTATTATATGGGCTTGCCATAATAATCTTAAACTTAACTTGAGTAAATAATATGGGCTAGTTATGAACAAAAGAACATGAACTTATCGTACTTAAAAACTTGTTGAAGACGTATAGGCTCACCAAAGTTAAACTCGAGTAACAACGTATGTGCTCGTCACACTTAATTAAATTAATAATGTATGGGCTAGTCACAGTTAATCTCGAATAATAATGTATGAGATTGTCATACTTAATTGAATTAATGACATATGGGCTCGCCATAGTTCGTCTTGAATAATAATGTATGAGCTCATCATACTTAATTGAATTAATAACATATGGGCTTGCCACAGTTAATCTTGAAAATAATGCATGAGCTCATCATACTTAATTGAATGAATAACTTATGAGCTTGCCACAATTAATTTTGAATAATAATGTATAAGCTCGTCATACTTAATTGTATATATACTTGCAAGAATTGGAGAATGAACATTTGCATTGATCATAAGTATATACAAACAAATAATGATCATGATCTTACTGGTAATACATTTGTAAGTGCTCTATATTCCAGGGATGAGGTTCAACATTTCCATCCAAGCTTTCAATTAGGAAAGTCCCTAGCCTTACTTTACTTGATATACAGTAGGGGCCCTTCTATTTAGGCCCAGGGTGCCCACACCAAGCTTTTTAGAAGAGAGGAAGACTCTTCTCAACACAAGGTATCCCTTCTGATTAATCGCTTCTTGAATTTGGCATTGTAGTACCTTGTCATTTTTCTCTGGTGGAAGGCCAGTTCTATCTGTAATTCATCTCTCATTTCTTCAAGAAAATCGAGCTCACACCGCCTTATCTCATCAATGATTAATCCGTTGAAGTGCATGTGATGAGGTGAAGGAAGGCCCACTTCAACGGGGCTCATGGCCTTTGCTCCATATGCTATGGAGAAAGGTATTTCTCTAGTTGCAGTTCAACTAGTGGTGCGAATAGCCCATAACACATGGGGGAGCTCGTCTTGTTAACTACTTCAACCTGGCCATTTGCAGGAGGTGATGAGGGGAAGAAAAATGCTTCAAAATTCCCAGTTCATCATATAAGTCTCTGACCTTTTTTTTGTCAAATTGTAGTCCATTGTTTGTTACGAGCTAATGGGGAATTCCAAACCGACAAATGATGTTCGTCTAGATGAACTTGGAAGTGTTCGCTTCAGTTATCTTTGCCAATGGTTCAATTGCAATGGCGAAAATCGTATAACTTGCACTCCCTTTTCCTTTTGGCATAGGGCTTATTAGATCGACCCCCCACTTAGCGAACGGCCAGGGGTGGATACCACAATTTGCTCTTGCAACGGCTGCCTTTGGATTGATGAGAAACGTTGACATATGTTTCATTTTTTCACAAATTGCATGGTATCTTTTTTCAATGTTGGCTAGTAGTATCCTTACCTTAGCACTTTCTGAACTAGTGCTAGGGCCCCCGTGTGGCTGTCACAAACTCCCTCATGAATTTCTTTAAGGACATAATTGGCCTTTTCCCCTTTGGTACATCACAGAAGTGGGGATGAGAAGTCTCTCTTATAAAGTACTTCTTCCTATAGCACATAGTAGGTGGCTCACTGCTGGGGCCTCCGTGTGGCTGCCACAAAATCCCTCATGAATTTCTCACAGGATATAATTGGCTTTTTCCCCTCTGGTACATCGCAGGAGTGGGGATGAGAAGTCTCTCTTATAAAGTACTTCCTATAGCACATAGTAGGTGGCTCTACGCCTAAGTTTGTAGACTTCTTCCTTATCATCTGGCAAAACTTGATCCTTGAGGTAGGCAATGACTAGTTGCATCCATTGTGGGGTCTCTTCAATCCACGTTACCCCATCTTCTTTCGATGTATAGGTTTTAGGGAGGTATTCAACTGGCATAATTTTAAGCAACTCTGAATCTTTGCTGCTGGCCAATTTTGATAGAGCATCGGCATTCATGTTCTCAGCCCTTGGAATCTGGGTTAAATCAAATTTTTCGAAAGAGGGGAGCAAATATATCACCTTTTTGAGGTATATAGCAATGTTTTTATCCTTGGTTGCAAAATTTCCATTGACTTAGCTCTCACAAGCTGTGAGTCATTACAATCCGCCAGGCTCTTGACCTGCATTTCTTTTGATAATTTGAGGTCTGCTAGCAACGCTTCATACTTAGCTGCGTTGTTGGAGGTTTTGAAATCGAACCTCACTGCACAATAAGCTTATGGCCATTTGGGCTCTCCAACTTTACTCCGGCTCTAGAGCCCATTTGGTCTCTCCAGCTTTACTCCTGCTCCAGACCCGTTTCTCCAGAAGACAGGTCAACAAACAGTTTCCAAGCTGGAGTCTGCCACTACTTGCCCTTTCACTAAGGTCCTTAGCTGATATAAAATATCAAATTCACTCAACTCTACTGCCCATTTCATTAACCTTCCTGAATCTGGTTTTTGGAGCACCTGCTTGAAGGAAAGGCTTGTCAACACGAGTATACTGTGGGCCTAAAAATAGGGCCTTAGCTCCTTACAAATTATCATAAGGGGCAAAGCAAGCTTTTCCATATCTATGTAGCATGACTCAGGTCACAAAAGGGTCTTGCCCATGTAGTAAACTGGAGGTTGAATACCTACTTCTTCCCTCACTAGTACTGAACTTACAACTTCCGCACTCATGACTGACCAACTACAGGATCATCGCTTCTCCTTCCTTGGACTTCGAGAGGATGGAGGCTTGCCCCTAAGTACTTCTTCAGCTTTTGAAAGCCTCTTCACACTCCTCATTCAATTGGAACCCCTTTCTTTCTTTCAAGACTTTGAAGAACAAGAGGTACATATCCATTGCTTTGGAGATAAAATGGCTCAGCACTGTTAGCGGACCCATCAAATTCTGCACCTCTTTGGCTTTAGAAAGGGACTTCATGTCTAGTAAGGCTTTGATATTTTTAGGATTCACTTCTATGCCCCGCTGGTTGACCATATAGCCCAAGAATTTTTCGATGCCATGCTAAAAATGTACTTTAACATGTTCAACTTCATCTGGTATTTCCTTAAGATTTTGAAAGTGGCCTCTAGGTGCTCGATGTGGTTTGCAATCTTTATGCTCTTTACTAGTATGTCAACAATGTATACCTCCATCATTTTGCCTATGAGGTCAACAAACATCTTATTGACTAGCCGCTGGTAGGTAGCCTCTGCATTTTTCAAGCCAATGGCATCACTTTGTAGTAGTAGGGGCCTTTATTAGTGATGAAAAAGGAGTTCTCTTCATCAGCGAGATGCATGGGGATTTGGTTGTACCCTGACTATGTATCCATGAAGCTCAAGAGTTCAAGCCCTGCAGTGGAGTCAACCAGCTGGTCAATCATCAGAAGCGAGAAGGTATCCTTTGGGCACGCTTAGTTGAGGTCGGAGAAATCTATGCAAACCCTCATCTTGCTATTGGGCTTCTTCACCAAAACTGGGTTGGAGATCTACCTTGGATACACTGCTTCCCTAATGAACTTATTGGATATAAGTTTTTCCACTTTCTCTTTTAGGGCTTCGTATCATTTCGAATTTAAGGCTCTTTTCTTTTGTCTATGAGAGGTGAATTTGGGGTCTACATTAAGACAGTGGTAGCTGACTTTAGGGTCGATTCCCACCATATCTTCATACATCCATGCAAACATGTCTAAGTTGTTGAGCAGGAAGCCTTTAAGCCTCAACCTAATGTCCAATAAAATCATATTTATGCTGTAGGGCTCAGACTTTCTCAAGGATTTGAGTTAACATTCTCTCGAACCTACCTAATCCCGTCGTACCCTAGCAATTCCTCTTTTAGTGGAAAACTTCACACACAAGTGGTGTATGGATATAACAGCCCAAAGATCTTTCAGAGCAGGTCGCCCCAACACTCCATGATAGGCAGATGGGTGATCTACAATGAGACATTCCATGAAAGGATAGACAAAAAGTAAAGGTGCTCCCATTTCCACTGATAGCATGATTCTCCATATAGGAACATTGTTGTCGTCGGTAAAACCATACATGGGGGCTATCATGGGGGTGAGCTCATGACCTATCACCATTTTATCATAGGTGATTCCGAATAGGATGTTGACAGAACTCCCGTTGTCCACCGCATGCATTTGAGCCCGTTTCTGGCTACGATGGCTCTTACCACCAAGGCGTTGCACTAGGGGTAATGAACCTCAATGGCATCTTTCTACATCAAGGTTTGATGGGGGTGTTTCCAGATCCATAAGGAGTGCTGTTGACCAAGTAGTTTGTCATATGGGGCCCTTGGCTTCTTTCGCATAACTTCTTTGAGTATGCCTTGATTCACCCCCACATGTGGGCAACAAATAATCGTGTTAATCTCCCTGATGGGGACATTATCTACATCGGTGGGGGGTTATATTCTTAGCCTTCGACCGACCTTTGGCCTATTTCTTTCCTCCTCTAGTCCTCGTCTAGGCGATTCATATTTGTGATATCGTCTCGCCTCGTTGCATCTATGTTCTTGTTCATGTCTAGGCTGAGACGCATTCCATTATACTTGGTGCGTGTTTCTCCCCTCAACATGGAAGCCTAATAGCTCCTCATAGTATGGTCTGGACAAGTAATTTTCAGTGTTGTGGCTGTTGATTCGTTGGTAGGTACAATATTGCCTATTTCTAAATCTTTTTTCCTTCTCGTACCTCTTTCCCTGGATTGATTTGATTGTCTTTGGGCATCAGATCTGCCCTCTTCATATGCCAATTAGGGCACTGCCTGTAATGTGGGGCGATGGTATGTCCTGCTTGGATCTATTGCTGGTTCACCACATGTGATACAAGACCTCGTTGCTGCCTCTAAGGTGGTGGGAGTCCCAATGATATTCGATTGCGATGATCAATCAGCTCATTATTAACAATTTTACTCTTCTTCATTTCCACCAAGGTATCGTAGGATGTGGGACTCTTGTTTCGCACGTCTTTCCAAAAGAGGGTATTCATGTTGAGGCCTCCTTTTAGAGCTGAAAGGGCCTCCCTATCCATGACCTGCTCGCAATATGTCATTTCATTCATAAATCGAGCCAGGTAGCTTTTCAAAGTTTTACATGTCTACTACCTCATCTCCTACAGCCTTTGGATTAGGGCTTTTTGATAAGTGTATTTTTAACACTTATTCGAGGTTGGAAATGATATGATATTATTGTTCTTTCGTCAAAAATACGACCTAAATTATGTCTTATTGCGTTTTGTAGGAAGAAATCATTGTTCAACGAAGAAA
>CAIGRN010056200.1:0-11408 GCA_903798345.1 Fraxinus anomala
TATTCTTTGTATAATAAATGTTCATACCATACAAGATATTTACCTTCAAAATAATACTCTCATATATGGGACTCCTGAAGAGATCTACAAGAGTTATTTTTCAGATCATCATGTTACCAAAGTCATCAAAGTTGATAAATATTCCACATGAAAACAATATTATTTGAAGACATTGACGTACAAGATAATGATGAATTGGTACAAAAATTGAAATCAGGGGGAGCAGCTATACTCATTTTCTTTGGATCAAGTTTTGTCCCACTAAATTTTCTTGACACGGTAGATATTTTGTGATGTGTTATTCAAGAGAAAGTGTTGTAAATGGTAAGTTATTAGTGAATAACAATTGTACCCCTACAGTCCTAGAAATTATTATCATTCTATCTCTAATCTTTTCCTATAAATATGGGTATTGGTTCTCAATAAAATACAAAAGTCTATTCACTTTTCTAGTTTTCTCCCTAATTTATAACTAGAATTAGAAAATAACATCTTTTAAATAACTATGTATGTCATGCTTCATGGTTGATTAGGTACTAGCTATTTATATTCAATTTAAGTTGAATGTTATTGGTTAGAGATGTCCAAATAATTAAAACTGCATGTTAATTGGCTTAATGTGCAAAGATGAAATTATTTAAATGAAAATCCAACGGCCTAAAATATTAAGCGGGAGCAGGTTGTCTTATAACTGGCCTAATGTAACCTTTGTCGATTCGATTTCTAAAAATTATTTTGCCATGTATTGTATCTCAAACAATCTCCATATAGGAAGGCTAGGTACATTAATGTCTGAATTGGATTCTTTAGGATTCTTTAGGATCATCATGTAGAAGACAAGTAAAAAAGCTAAATCTTTGGAGGGGATCATCATGTACACGCTCAAACCAATTTCACTAATTAACCTCGTATGGATGCTCTAATCCTTGAAATTAACCAAACAAACACGGTATTGACTCGTGTTGAGTTTTTAAAATCAAGTTAATGTAGTCAGTGGGAGGATCCCAACTTTACACGCACTCATGTAGCCCCAGTTTGGTGATAATTAATATCAGATTTTTAGTAAATTTTGATAAAAGTTGATGAAATGTGTAGTTGAAAACTTACGAGATCCATGAAATATGTGATTAAAATTAAACGTTGACTTTAACTTAAATTAAAATCTAGATTTTTATCGATACCAACGAAGACGTAATATTTTACTATAGATGCTCCATGTGGACTGTATGGTATCATGGTATCTTAAAAAATTTGAGTCTAACATGCATTTATGCATCGCATTTCAAATTATCTATGTTCAAAGTAGTTTATGGATTTATTTGTTTATTTTACAATGATCGTTTTACTGAATAAAAACATTCTTATCGGGGATAAATATATGGCCCAGAAATGTACCTTAAATATTTTTTCCTCGACTGAAAACATTGACTATGTGCTCGAAGATTATTGTCTCAAGTTTTCCGGGGAACATGCCAAACATGCTGAAATGGATCTTTGTCACATTAGGTGAAGTGTTAGAGGTGAAATGCAACTAAACTAACGTATTTTAATTTGTAATAATTTCAATATATTGTTATTTAATTTAAAAATAATTTTTTTATATGTTGAATTATCCTACCTAAACATATATTATATTCTTGATAAAATAAGAAAATAGATACAAATAAATACGAACAATCATGCATCATGCGTGTTATATTCTTGACATCAATATCAAATAGTTCAACAATTACATATAAAATATAACTTAGTTTACTCTCTTTTATTAGTAACATCTTCTATGTGTAAGGATGACACCACTATTTTTTAAACATGAAGAAATACTTGCACGGATGGAGTGATCCCAATGCTTGTCGACCATGCTCTCCTTGGTAGGCAAACAGTTTTAAAAAAATGGTCTTGGTGTTCTACTCGTACAATATTTCCCCCTTCATGTGAGGGGTGTAAACCCTCATGTACACCATGATGTAGATGTTTACGTGTATGGTTACTACCTAGTTGAGAACTCCCCCATTCCCTCATATCCCAAATTATTCATAACTCATGGTATGAATTGCTGGCCGCAGCCTCCAAGAATTTTCAGTCAAGTATGTACAATATAAGTATTGAAATTAAATTTTGCTAGAAAGTTGTATATTTCAAAGCTTTAATGGAGTGAACGTGATTGTGATTGTTCATTTATTTTTCAGAAGCCAATTTCAAATTCGACTGCAAGATTTCAAATAAAAAGTTCTCAAATTGTAAGTACAAAAGTTATTAAAGTCCAAAGTTAATAATTTTGTCCAAGATTTTAACTCATGCATTGAATACTTCCACGTTTGAAGTAAGGTAGGCCACTATTTTTGAAACTATTTCACCACCAACTTTATAGGGGAAAAATAATTAGCCTTCTTTACAATATTGTACTTTATTATCATTCTAAATTTGATTTCATTCATCGGGTTAGTTAGGATGTGACATAATCTAGATAACAAACGATTTTTTGGATGTAGAAAATAAAAAATTAGAAGTCGAATATTGTAACTTCTACCAATCAAGTTCACCATGCTAAAACCCTCGATTTTTTGAAGTAAAAGTAAAAATATTGAAAGTACTTGCATTGTGAAAGAAAAGCTAGATATCTGTCTCAATTACGCACTAAAAGAGAAATAAATACAGGCTAATTTTCTTTACCCGTGAGTACTTTGTGGGCTTGAATTCATGAAGATTTCATCTTCAAACCTTTCAACATTTGAATATTGGCCATGGTTCTTTCAATAATTTGACTTTGAATGCTATAAAATATAATATTCACGTAGGGTTGGGCAAGTTTGTGTTCAGTCTTAAATGAATTGGTCGGTCTAATCTGATTTATTAAAA
Source organism: Fraxinus anomala (assembly GCA_903798345.1). Classification (NCBI taxonomy): domain Eukaryota; kingdom Viridiplantae; phylum Streptophyta; class Magnoliopsida; order Lamiales; family Oleaceae; genus Fraxinus; species Fraxinus anomala. The sequence continues at coordinate 2,860 of CAIGRN010056200.1, forward strand.
ATTGAATCGATATTTTGAGCTTTTTACTAGTTATTGTACCCATATGTTGTAATTAGATTTGATGCTCTAAATCTGAAGAGAACCGGATTAGAAAAGGTTTGACATGTTTGTTATTTTGTATATAGAAAATAAATTGGTACTAGTCGTGTTGAAATCATTTCGATGGCATTCTTGTGATTAGCGCAATTACTGGCGGTTGTAGGAGTTGGCACAGTTTAACCTAATTCATTAAAAAAATAAAAAATTGTAGCTATGATACCAAATCTTTTATTTAATAGCAAACTTGATCCAAACCTTTCATTTATGCCACCTACGATATCAAACATTTCAAAGATTCGCACCTGAAGTCCAATATGATGGAATCCGTTAGTTAAGCCGCCAGTTGACCTAAAAATTCAAAAAATAATAATTTTGACCAACAAAGACAAGGGCATTTTAGTCATATAACATATCCCCTTTTAAAAATTAAAAAAATCAAAAATCTTTTTCTTGCTCAAAACTTGCATCTATTGATGAACCAATGGTGGGTTTTTAGGTCGGCAGTTGCGCAAGGTCGTCAATGGCTGCCTTAGCCTTCTTTATTAACCAATCTACCGCTATACTTGCGGTCATAGCCAAGGTGATCCTATAGATCATAGAGCTGACTGCAGTATGTGCGACAAGGTAAATGCGGTGATCCCTTGGTCCTTTTGCGGTGATGAGAATTTTTGTCTATTTTATGTTACTGTGATTATTGTGATTGTATTTCTTCTAAACTTCCAAAGATCGATGGCTGATTTTACTGAAAAAACTTCGAAGACTAATGAACTGGTGGTGGTAATGGACATGGGACGACAACGATGCTACTGGTTGTAATTGTTCTTTCTCTTCCTAGTGGTGGTGACAATTAGGTTTTAATTCAATTTCTTTTGTAAATTCGACCAACAATCAAATTTGCAGAAGATTGTATGGGTGCATTTATGTATTTGGTGGATGTCAATGGAGTGTGGATTAGAATTGGATGTTGGGATTACATAAACTCTCGTATTTGCTAGGATTACAGTAACTCATGTGTGTATGCTAGGATTGTGGACTGCTCGACTCATGGTGGTTCGGAGGGCGATTTGTCGACGATTTTGGTAGCAGTGATACTTGGTGGTCATTTTGATTTTTGATGGTTTTGGACCAATTGGTGGCTTTTCTAAACGGTTGTAGGTGGTGGGGATTGTAGTAGTAGATGTTGGGCTGATGGTGGTGTGGCGCTAGCATTGGTTCCGACGGTGGTACCGTCATGGGGTGGGGTGGGGTGAATAGTTTTTTTTTTTTTTGCCTTTTCCATTTTTTACTGGATTTTTATATTATTTTATGTTAAAATTGTGAAGTTCACATTTTGTCCTTTGTTGATTTGGTCAAAATAATTTTTTGAAGTTAACTAACTATCAAACTAACGGTTTCCATCGATTTGGACTCATGGTGTGAATTTTTGAAATATTTGGTGTCGTGGATGGCACAAATAAAAAGTTTGGTATCATAGCTGCAATTTTCCCTTAAAAAAATTTATGTTAAAAAAAATATTACATGTAAAAAAAAAGTATTTGAAAATTTTATTTTTATTTTTTTAATATTAGGTCGACTTAAAAAATAAATAATAAAAATTTGTTTAGTCCTAATTTTTTTTCTCTGAGCGTAATGGACCTTAATTGGACCATGGGCCACCCCCCGTGCATAGTACTGCGTTGCTACTTTGAATTTACCTAACGGCATGGCCACTCTCTTCTAGAAAGATCAAGGATTAATTAGTAATTAAAGTTTCGCCCACAGCTACTTTCTATTTTCCTTTATTATTTATCATGGATTAACTAAATACTGCACAAATTTTATAAGGGTGAGTTTGATTACCAATATTTTTTTTATGGAAAATGATTTTTTTTTCATCCAAATTTTTACTTTTGTGCTATTTGATTGATATTTTTTTCATGAAAAACATTTTCCTAATTTTGGTCACGTGACCATATTTTCCTCAAAATCAAGGAAAATATTTTATTTAGGAGAGTAAGATTTTATTTTTTGGGAAATTCACTATCTTTTTCTCTCTTATCCACCCCACCCCCCTCTCTCTCTCTTTTATATTTTATTTTTTTCATATAAATTACATACTCGCAATCAAACGTACCCTAAGAATTCTAATAGAACTTTAGCTTTTACTTTTACTTATTGTAAAAGTATTTTATGAGAGAGTTACATTATGTCGACTTTTTCCAAAAAAAAAAAAAAACACTTCTAACTATATAAATAACTTTTAAAATATTATTCAAACATGTTTAAAAACAATTTTTTACTTCCAAAAATAATTTTTAACTTTTCAAAAGCTCTATCAAATGAATCCTAAGAAAAAAAAATATTTATTTGCTTCAAAAACTATTAGCAGAGACTAATTAAAAAAAATGGATTTATTAATCATAGAAGACAAACAACTACCAAACTATTAGAATAAAATGTATCAAATTGATAATGATTTATAATTAAGAGAATTCGTTTAAAGATAGGAGCCAAATAATGTGATTAAAAAAGGTGTAAGGTGACATATATAGTTAATTTTCTCAATGCAAGCCTTTTATCATCAAGACTTTCCAAAAATTCATTCCAAGTACTATTCGTTTGAGTTTTACTTCGAAAAGTCGTTACAAATACTGGGATAACTTAAAAGGTGAGGGAGTATAAAACATATATTTGTAAAAGTTTCACTTACGATTAGAGGCGGAGTCAAGAGTCGACGAGATAGCGAGTAGTATGAGATGTGCTACATACACAGGCAGTTTTACAGGTAGGATGAAAAAAAAATAGAAAATAATTTATATCAAACTGTTTTTCAATCTCTATCAAATTGTTTTTTTTTTTTTTCATCTGTCAACCTATCTGTCAAATGAATTGTACAAATAACAAACCTCGAGTAGTATACTTGTGACGGTCCAATAAATTATATTTTAACAAGGACAAAGCTAAAATTAAATCTCTTTAAATTAATTGTACGCGTGAACAGACACGGTAATACATGCCTTGTTAGTAACCTTAATTAAAAGAGCATGGACAATGACCACGGTATCCGATGATGAAACACGTCAATTTATTCTAATCATTGCGGTATTATCCTTCAGTTGTTTATCATTAGATTAGATTATGTAATTAATTTGGCACATAGTAAATTTTGGAGTTTGTAATTTGTAATTTACCACTATGGTTAGTGAAAACCACCTAAAATTTTTGGACCATCGTAAGTGGACAAATTAGTCAATATTTACTAATTTCAACTATACAAAAATCAGTGTTCTAAAAACAGTAAGACCTTGTTTGATTACCACATTTTTCATAAAAAATGTCACATTCGAAGAAAACGAATTTCACTTTGACCGTTTGATTACAACGTAGAAATGGAAATCAAATTTCAACGTACAACCATTTTAAGCTGTATTTTCTTTATTTTCATTGAAAACGAATTTTTATGGATTTGGTGAATTTTTATTTTTCAACTAACGTAAAATTGAAATTTCTTTTCACATTTATCTATCAAACGAATCCTAAAACTTGATTAGTCGGTAAAGTAAAACTTCAATTTTTTATGAGTTTTGACGGGTCTATACATAAGAAAACTTAAAACGTGACTGGACCGTAAAGTCAAATTTCACCTCTAGACTCTCTTTTTAGAAACGGAAAAAACCTGCAATGCGACGGCATCCCGTTCTCGTTCCCATCCCCCATACCATACATGGCATGATTGACATCCATTACATACATAATGGACCCCACTCCACGCCCACCGCTGAATTATTTATTTGTTTAGTGGGCCAATATGACTTCAAGAAAACGCAATACTTTTCTATTTTGATTCTCTATAAATTCATTCGTGCCGTTGCCTCCACTTTCTATCTTCAAACTATTCCGTTTCTATTCACCTAAACAATCATACTATTAAAAAAAAACTCCTAAATCTCAAGATTAAATCAAATGGGGGAGGTAGCTATTTTCCGTAATCTCAATTCGATGCCAAAAATAATTGATTTTTTACTCAATTGTTTACATTTCTATGTATGTTTTGTTTCAGAATAATGAGACAAAGGTTGGAAAAGAGAATAAGAATGAAGGCGAGAAGAAGGCGGCGGCGGCGGACGGTGGCGGAAAGAAAGAAGACAGTCCGATCACCGTCGTGTTGAAGCTGGACTTGCATTGTGAAGGCTGCGCCAAGAAAGTCAAACGCTCCGTTCGCCACTTCGAAGGTACTATGCCATCTAATTAATGATTAGGTCACCAAACGATAGCTACAGCATTTTTTTTTAAGAAACCAAGAATTAAAAATAGGATCTGTTACGTAATTTAAGTGTAAGGGAAAATAAGTAATTTTTTTTAATTCTATCATTTTCGTGTAATTATGGAATATAAATACAGACTAGTTTCTTGTTTTTCTTTTCTTAAACATAATGTTCAAATCTCTCTCTTCTTTTTTTTTTTTTTAACCGTTGTTCAAATTATGGAATTGAATTTTAATGTCTCTTGGTATTTTGTAAAGCACCGATATCAAATGAAGTAAAAGTTAGTATGTTTGAGTAATTAATATCAAAAATTGCTTTTTTTTTTTTTTTTGTATAAAATACATTTATATCGATGAAGAATGTATGATTAAAAAATAAAGAAAAATTTTGAATTTACGTGTAATATTATTTTATCATAATTAAAAAAAGAAAAAGAAAGAAATATATTTTGAAAAAAAAAATTCTTAGTCAAACGTCTTTAATGGAGTTTGGAAACTCAGAGTCTAAGCTGGTTGTCCTATTGTATAGGAGTTGAGAATGTAAAAGCAGATTGGGGCAGCAATAAATTGACTGTGACCGGGAAGGTGGACCCTGCATGGCTCCGGGAGCGAGTTGAATACAAGACCAAGAAGAAGGTGGAGCTGGTCTCACCTCAGCCCAAGAAGGACGGCAGCGCCGGCTCCGGCGATAAAAAACCAGAAGAGAAATCCGACAAAAAACCAGAAGAGAAAAAGGCCGAGGATAAAAAACCCAAAGAGGTAAAAAGAAAAATAAATCAATAAATAAATTCATTTATTTGACTTAATTATTATGAGAGAATTTTGATTAATTTATTTCAATTTTGTTTTTATTGTTCAGCCTACTCCTACTACAGTGGTAATGAAGATTAAACTTCACTGTGACGGATGTGCACATAAAATAAAGAGGATTATAAATAAGAACGTTAATGGTGAGTTGACCTAATCGATCATTAGATTAGTTAAAGCATATAATTTTTAAATTAGAGGCATGAATCAGGCCAACCCAAGATTGATGACGATATTTTGTTTTGTTTAATATAGGAGTTGATTCGGTGTCGACAAATTTAGAGAAGAATTTGGTGACGGTTAATGGGACAATGGACGTAAAACATCTTACGGCATTCTTGAAAGAAAAGCTAAACCGGAGCATAGAAATTGTTCCTCCAAAGAAAGACGAAAGTGGTGGAGAGAAGAAGGGAAAAGATGGTGACGGAGAGAAAAAAGAAGGCGGTGGAGACAAGAAAGAGGGCGGTGAGAAAAAAGATGGTGGTGGCGGAGAAGGAAGCAAAGCCGAAGGGACAAAAGTCGAGGTGAACAAAATGGAATATCAGACGCACAATCCGAATACACATTATGCAATTCCAGTGTACCATCAAAATTATGTCCATCACGACTATAATGTACCAATGTACAACCAAGGTTATGCTAATACTGGTTATGTGGTACAATATTCGCAGGGCCCTCCTCCTCCACCGCCAACCTATGTGAATATAAATGATCAAATGTTTAGCGACGAAAACCCTAATGGTTGCTTCATCATGTGACAATGACAATTTTGTCATTGAGGGATAGAGTTCATATGTTAAAATGTAAATAAATCGTAGACGGAATTTAAAAAAGTTTGAAATATATGTTAAAAAATTATATACGAGGACATTGTTTTCTTTAGGGAAAGATGTCAGTGTTGTAGAAATTATTCTAACCGCTGGCCGGTTATTGTATAAGATTTTCATTGTTTGACCTGTATTTTGTAACATAAAAGTTTAATTATATTTTGCTAAACATAATTTTATTTAAATTATCTGTTGCTAACAACGAAATATATGTTAATTAAGATTGTGGTAAGAATGGTTCCCACGTGGCTTACATTTTCTGGTTCGAATTTGTCTCCTACAAATAATTTACTCACTATTTAACAAAGCCGACGTATTATTTGTACGGCCCTGACGCGGTGGTTGGATTTACTGCCGCCCTTCTTTTGATATTATGCCCCTGTTTGACATCCATTTTGAGTTTTAAAAAAATTTTGAAATAGTAAATGATGAAAGATTGTGTGGTTAAAAAGTAAGGAAAAATTTTGGGTTTATGTGTAATATTATTTTATTGATAGAATGTGTGGTTAAAATGAAAAATAAGAAATAGAATGAGAAATAGAATTAGTTTCAAACATAGGCTATAAATCGATGCCGGACCCCCACCTCCACCCCCTTCTGGAATGGTTCGAGCATAAGTCGTTTTAAATTGTTGAGTGTGTACAAATATTAAGTTCATTGAAAATAAGCCCAATTTTCTGTAAAAAATTGAATATTGTAATGGTGATTTTTTTATTAATGTATAACTAAAAAATAAGAAAAAATTTAAGCTTTACTTGTAAAATCATTTTATAGGGAGAATATATATAATTAAAAATGAATTTGAAGAAAAATAATTTTTTGGAGAATGAAATTCAAAAGTGGACTTCATGTTATCGTCCACGCCCTTTGTTTATAGGTACTTAAGTTTAGCATTGGCACAAACCTTCTTGATTGATACTGGTGGCAATTTCTTCACACTTTGATCGAGCCTCAAGGTGACAAAATTTCCACTTTTTACTTTTCTATTTTTGAATAACTAATAAGAAAATGGCAAGACTATCTATTTAATACCTATATATAAATTGTTGTATCCTTCCGAAATTCACATTGGCTCAGTTGAGGATCCATCTTGAGTCGGTCAAAGAGCCTAAATAGTTCAGTTCGAAAGCTCGATCCTGAATATCATCAATAAATTGGAATCAGATCATGTAAGACGTTATATGAAAACATCATCATGATATGACTGAAAATGTGTTTCCTTTCAAGCCAATCAGTCCGGAATGTGACAGATGGTTTAGGACTCAAGTCTAAAGACTAAGTGTCATGATGATCTCATTGCAGTCGAACTCAACAACTATTTAGATTCCTTCAATAGGGCAGTAACGTACAATCCTAAGTTAAAACACGATAATTTGACATAATTTGAAAGAAAAGCTAGCTTGTGGCCGTCAACAACTATTTAGATTCCTGTATTGTTTTCTTCATCACAGGAAATAATAAGAAGTTATGACCTTTAAACTCCTCCAATAGCTGTGTGACATGGAAACCTTTGATTTGTGCTAAAAGCTTGTTTCAATTTTTTGACCCTTCATCATAGTAAAGGCTAAGCTAGAGTTCCTCTCCAATCTAATATCATATACATATGGAGCTAGTTTTATCACAATTCAAACAAATTCAATAAAGACTAAATATTCGGTGCAGTTCTGACAAATTAATGATATGATAGAGATTAATATCTTATCCCTTAATATATTCTCGGAAGATAGTGGCTCGTTTGAACATGTTGATTTTGGAATTCTTGTACTCGTTTTTTAGTCTTAATTAAACTCGTCGACATGTTGGAGTTTAATGAACTCTGATACCAATTCATATTAAGTTTTGAATTTTCATTTACAAGATTAACACAAACTTTTTATGTTGATCTATATATCAAAAATTATTCGATGTAAAATTTATCTCTTAACACATCCACGTTCATTCACGAAATAACACAATTGGAATTTCACATAGAAAGTCACAGGAACCTAGACTGACCAAAAAATGTGTAGAATAAATGCGAGAAAAAGTTCAGCCACCTGAAGGATTGGACGTGTGTTTGCTTGTATTAACAACTCCAAAATAAAAATAAAAATAAAAAATAGAATATTATTGTAAATGATAAATTTATTAGCAAATGACAATTATATCATTGCACTCTTAAAAATTATTATTATTGTATCTCTAATCTTTCCCTATAAATATAGAACTTTGTTTTTTATTATAATACATGACTTTTATTCTTTTTCCTTTTTTATCTCTTTTCACAACACGTTATCGCACCAAAATTTAATTCTTTCAACGTTTAGTTAAGATTCATAATGAATTGTCAAGATAATTACTTTATTGATGGTGCAATTACACCTATTATTCTTTAAGACTAAAAATATTTTTTTTGATTTAACATTAACAAAAAAATAATGTTAATATAATATCATATTTTTCGAATATTGTCGAAAACTCCGAAAAAGTTTATATTGATTTACCAAATAATACAAAATTATATATTGAAAATGCACTTTATTCTAGCAAATTCAGAAGAAATTTACTTAGTTTTAAAGATATCTGCTGTAATGAATATCATATTGAGACGATGCACGAAAATAATATTGAATATCTTTACATAATTTATTTTG